>BFEA01000670.1:152197-162681 GCA_003427395.1 Chara braunii | reverse complement strand
CAGAGAGAGAGAGAGAGAGAGAGAGAGAGAGAGAGAAAGCAGATCAGAGAGAGAGAGAAAGAGAGAGAGAGAGAGAGAGAGAGATTAACCTCATCAAAGCTTTTTCTTCTCCACTTCAACTACTTGTGAAAAAAACATAAAGGGAAGTCGCAGATGGGTGGTGGGAACTCAATAAGCTTCCAGATTAAAGCCCAAATGGAAGACCAATGTTATTCTCAAAATCAATCCAGATCAGCGAGTCCTCATCCGCTAAAATTGGAATGACACATAGAAGATTAGCATGGACCCTGTGCAAGGATGGCACACATAAATCGATACAAGGTAAAGAAAAAAAAAAAAGAAAAAAAAAATCCAGATCAACGACCAAATTCTTATTTGCAGACGTCAAGGGCAGATGCACACAAGAACATGATTGAAAGCCTGCAAGATCCAGCAGATGGGAAATGAGCTGAAAAGTAACATATAGCAAGACTTAATTCCTTTCAAGTGGACTTAAGCCCCCCTGCCCTATATGCATCTAAGCCCCCCCTGCCCCCCTCGTTCCAAGCCCTCGTCAGCCTTCCAGCCAGCTTCAGAGCTGAAAATCAACTGGGCCAAAGCGAAAGCAACACATGGCAAGTTCCTTTGATGTGTTTAGGGATCCACCCCCTCCCACCCCTCCTTGAGGAGTTGTGTATACCCTAAAAGGAAACCTCTGGAGGGGTGGGAGAGGGCTTGCATCCAGAACGAAGTAGCTTCTGTTCATTCCTATGAGGAGGGGCGGGAGGGCATGGAGCCCTAAACCTTAAAACCCGAAGCACGTGCAGAGAAGATAACAGATTCTGTCAGGTAACAGAAAGCCACGCACTCCTCTTAGGGGAAGGGATGGAGTGGGGGGAGGTGTTGGGGGGGGGGGGGGGGGGGGGGGGGGGGGAAGAAGTGGTTGCAAGGTACACGAGCAATGCACACGCAATTCAGTGTGAGAAAGTGCTCGGCCATAAATGAAATGAAACGTGCAGGGCAAAGCCCGATTTAGGCACGAATGCACGAGTTTCCATAACCTTTACTCCAAGTTATAGAGAGAATTAACAACAGACTGCGCCTATGTATTTACAATTTCATAGACCTATACATGTCATCTAGTTGTGGTGTGGATTAGAGATCAAAAAAATGGGTCCTTTTTTTGGGTAGATAAAGAACTTCAGAAGCACAACGTGACACAACCCCTAGGAGCTGCCTCGATACAACCCCCTTTGGAATGTATTTCTTGGGAGGAATACACATGCTACACTCACCAGATGATGCCCTCAAAGATGTTTGCCACTGTGAATGACGACTGCGCAAACACAAGGAAAAGAATCATGTGCGTCCATGCGAACTGCCCAAATTGATACTGGTACATGCCTTTCTTGAGGCTCAAAATGAACAGAACAAAACCTGCACGTCAGAGAAATGTCCCCAGGAGCCCAGAGCACCCAACCCAACGACCGTTAGGAGAAAAAAGAGAGTCATAACTACCGTCTTCACCCGAATAGAACGCCTACCGTCTTCACCCGAATAGAACGCCCGGTCATTATCACTGTATCTAGACTGAAAGTTGCACCCAATACAGCTATAATGACCGGGCGTTCTATTCGGATGAAGACGGTAGCAGTTACAAGACTCAGAGAAGGAGGCAGCAAGAAGGAACACAGCACAGCCAACTGCAGCCAAGCACAGAACCAGAGGAGAGCGGGGGGTCGATCGGGCAAGTCTCTGAAATAAAGGGTGTTAGTGTCGGGTAGGCTGTGGTGCCCTCAGGAATGGAACCAGTAGAGAAAGCTGTCGGAGTGGAGGACCCAGAAGTGAAAACCGCATCAGCGAGTGAAAACTGCAGCAGTGGTTCTCTGCACTGGAATTGCGCCCGAGCAAACGACGGCCGTGGAAACTGCAGCAGAGGAGACTGCAGCAATGGAAACCACAGGTCTTTTTGTCGCTGTCGTCTTTCCCCGAACACAATGCACCCTCATTATGGCTGTACCGGACAGGAAAGATAGCCTGTATACATTCGTTATCAAGGTGTGTTGTATTTGGGGGAAGAGAGTAGCAAATTCCCAAACAAGGGCGAGACGAGAGCTTCATGGAGGCAAGGGAAAAAATTGGATCACAGAGGGACCATCTCAGCATGCATCTATCAAAACCACTTTCAACTTTGTGTCACCTTTTTTTTTTTTCTTCTTTTTTTCATTTGAAGTAGCAAGGAACAAAGAGCACATTTGGGCAAAAAATGTGGAAAAGATAGTAGAAAGGAAGGCCAGAAGGCTAGAAGAACAGAAAGCACAATGAATCGAATGGAAGTTATGAAACGTCTTTCTTTGTTCGCTCTCCCCCCCCCCCTCCTCCCTCTCTCGAACCCCTTCGATTCTTTCATCTCTTATTTTGCACACGCTGCAAGGTTCCCCACACTGCCCAATCAGCCATCGTTGGAAAGGGGAGAACAAAAAATTGGGGGGTTGTGATGAATTGTTTCATTTTGCCAGCAACTCCAGACAGTCTGCAGCGGTCCTCACCAATCAATCATGCTTTTAGCCGTAGCTTCATTACATTGATCGTAAATTGGCATTGACCCACAAAAATAAAAGTACCCTAACCTGCCCATTGCATATACAGGACTTTTTGAACTGTTCAGTTCACAGTGCTTCACACGACCCTTCTTAGCAGGCACGAAAGCTCCCAGCAAAAAAAGGGGGGGGGGAAATAGCACTGTCACAAGACTCACAACTAAGAAATAGTACTACGGTCGAGAAACATAAGTCGGAACCAACCCACGGCACCTCTGGTAGCCTCAACCACCTCCCCTCTACTGAAAAAACCTACCAGGACTGTTGAACGGACTCTTTTCTACAAAACTGATGTAATTGTACACGCAAGAGGAGTTAATAGGAGGAGAAATTCACTGAACGAGGGTCTCAACTGCATCATCTCTATATGTTGCTTTCAACTGAGGGATAATTATGTATAAAGGGGTGCAAACAAAACGAGCTTTCTAATGAAAGTTCATTTGCAATAGCACATCGGTTTTGCAGGACGCTCATTCCAACCCCTTCATAAAATTCCACATTGCCAAAGAAACAGCCGATACCTCAACAAGTGAGAAACCTCAAACAACACCGTGTGGACCACGGCAGTCAATCAACGCCACTCCTTGCATACTTGACATACTTGCAAGCGGACGCCGTCCGGGCGGTTCCGCACGTGCGGCAGACCGCCGGACCGGACCTGCACAGCGCATGAATGTGCGCCCGACGACCAGTTACGCCCCCCCCCCCCCCCCCAAAAAAAAAAAACAGCCCCGTCCGGTCCGGTCCGGGTCCGTCCGGTTCGGGGGGAGGGTGCCGCACGCGGCAAAGCGGACCGGACCGGACGCTCGTCCGGTCCATCTGCTTGCAAGTATGATACTTAATACTTATGCTTCCAAAAAAGCTGTCTGATGTTCGATGCGCCTCAACAGCACCCTCGTCATCTCTGACAAAATTTGATGACAATTTTTTATGACGAAGTTCTTAGCCTTTTTTTCCTGAGAAGAGAAGAGGGAGAGGGTGGTCATCGGAAAAACTGACCTGAAATGTACATGAAGTAGGATATGATCATGTGGTAGCGTATCGCATTGACAAACATCCTCGATAGCAGCCGGTCAGCGGATATCGACTCTGTCAATTGTTTCTTCAGAAATCGCCCATAGACAAAAGCCATGGCCGTAACGAAAAACCACCTGGGGGCAATCCACCAATATCAAATCGAACCAAAACTTCCGAAAGTCATATTCAACTCTTTTACATGCGTCTCTTCATGGTGGTGCCATCGCAAAGTACCTTCTTGCATTCCTGAGGTCCTTTGCTCGACACCTAGACAGTCATTTGCAGCCAAGACCAAGTCGAGCATTGCACTGTGTCTCATTGGTGACATACAGGTAGGTTATTAATCCAGCGTGTAATCTCACAGATGGAATCTATATCCAGTTTGTAATCACACAAATAGTGACAGACTAAGTAATCAATGCTGGTCAGGGTTCCTTCGGCCCGACGAAAGGAAAGCATGAGCGTGTACTACGTACGATGTATTCAATTCTGACTTGCAGGAGGAACAGGAACCGGACTGACGCTCCCCAGAATGGATATGGGTCCAGGGCCAGAAGGACCTGCTTAAAAAAAAAAAGAAAAAAAGAAAAAAAAAAAAAAAGAAAGAAAGAAAGAAAGAAAGAAAGTGACACACTATATCCACATCACTACGCCTCGGGCGACTTCACAACCAAAATTGTGACAGACAATTTCATCGGGCTTGCACTCAGTTATCAGCACGCTACCCCTTGGCAGTCTAGATGCATTTGAGCAAAAAGTCCTGAGGGACATCACTTTGCGAAAAGATAGTGGAAGTGTTAACAGAACTGATGAACATCTACTTTACCCAAACCAACCTAACTGTCTCCTTCGAACTCCGACAATAACAGCAACAGACCTGATGTGTATGTCTACGTGCATGTGCGTGCATGTGTGTGGATGTGCATGCATCTGGGCATGATTATGAAGGAAAGAGAGAGAGACATGTATGGATCACATCGCAGGCAGCAAGCAAGCAACACAGAGAGAGACAGAGAGAGAGAGAGAGAGAGAGAGAGAGAGAGAGAGAGAGAGAGAGAGAGAGAGAGAGAGAGAGAATCAGAGAGAGAAAGCAAGAGAGAGAGAGAGAGTAGGGGCCGTTTGACTTCTGCAATCGACAAGGAAAAAGCTTCTTCAGATAGCCGCCTGCGGTGGTTATGTGGTTAGGCCCATCAACAGCAGCAGACGGATGCAGTTGCTCGCTGAAACGATCGTTAAGCAAATCAAACGCATCCCTTCACCCGAATACAACACCCCGTCATTATAGCTGTAATCGAGGCAACTGTCAGTCTAGATGCAGCGATAATGACCGGGAGTCCAATTTGTGTGAAGACGGTAGTGTAGCATAAGTAATCTCCTGCCAATTGTTTATGAAACCCATCAGCAGGCGTCCGTTCTGTTACATTTCTACTTCCATATGGTCACCATTGCCCGTCAACATTACACCCTCATTCCCTCGAGAAAAAAACGTAGCGATGCACAACGCACAACCACCCCTTCCCCCCTTCCCCCCGCCTTTTACATGACAAAGAATCTGCAATGGAGAAGGCAAACAAGTGTGGCCACATGCAAGATAGATTACGAAAAACAATTAGGACCATGCACATATCACACGGGCGAAATCTTCCCTTTCTTAAGAGAAACAACACTTCTTCACTCTAAATATTTTTTTTTAACTAATTCGAAGAACATGACTTCACAATCCACATGACAGAGAACTGCGACGAATGTCATCCAAAGTCAAATTTTGCCATCAGTTTTGGAGCATCAAATTTCCCCACCCACTGAGACCTGGAGATATCTTATTGGGGTTTGGCCCAGGTTTCATACCTGCTGACCGCCGACCCTGACCCCGACCGCCAGCTGTTTTGCAGCTGACTACTAGTAGTAGGGGCGACCGGTCGGTCGGCGGTCTGCCGACCAGTCAGAAAACAGCCATCCACTGATTTTTTTCAAATCTGAGTTGGGGGCTGCACAGCGCTTGCTGAATACAGCCCAAGTCCGCTGAGCAACATTTCGGGAAGAGAAATGGGGGCGGGCGGGGGTATGGGGCGTATGGGGGGTATAGGGGTGNTTTTCCCGTCGATACCTTTTGTGGGTCTTTTGGCTAATCAGATCAAGTGTAGTATCTGTTCCTATCAGAGTTTAATCTGATCCGTGGTCCACCTGGCCAAGTGCATGGTATCTGTTATCCTATCCGTGGTCCATCCGGCCACAGCGATAATAAACCAAGGGTTGTGCTCCACTGCCGATTCTTTGAGGAATTCCTGCTTGGTTGGAGAATGGCGGGCTCCACTGTGGTTTCCACATTTTTTTCGCTATCAGGAAGTTAGCCACTTATTTTTGAAAACTGAAGTTAGTCCTGTGTTGGCCGTGTTCCTCTGCCGAAACGGGGGTTCGACCGTTCATCTCCAGCGGGTCCAATCTCGCCATTTGAAAGCCGCGGCGGGTCCAATCCCGCCATTTGAAAGCCGCGGCGGGTCCAATCCCGTCATTTGAAAGCCGCAACTTTGCCTATTTTTCGTGCTCAGAAGAATTGTTGAATTTATTTTCTCTTGCGCAGGGGCCATGCTAATATTCTCTGTATTGTTCCAATTTCAACGGATGTCCCAAAGGACAATTGTCGAAAATTTCTAAAAATTTGAGGGTCCGTAGATTAGCGTTTAGGCCATGATCTTTCAAGGAAAAATATCAGAAACAAGAAATAAAATCATTTTAACGGTGAAATAATCACCGCGCAGGCGCATTTTTATTTTTTTTACGCAAATTCCATGTTTGCCATTCACCTGGTTTTCCACTCTGTGCTACGGTTACCCCTAGCGAAAAGGTGCTACTAGCGAAAAGGTGTAGGAGTTCTTTTGCGTCGGTTTAAGTTAGGACTGCGCTGCACGGTATCGCTGGCCAAGAAATTTCTCAGGCTGGCGCGTTCCTGCAGATGGTCCAGCCAACAGTGAAGGTGTTTTCCGGGCATCCCAACGGCTCCACTGGCGTAGAAGTGTACTGCCGGGTTCAAGGTAGGAAGGGAATGAATCATCCACTATAACATCACCGCCTGCTTTTGCAGTTTTTTCTTTCTGGCAGTTGCATTGAGTACAGGGCCGATTCCGGCTGTCGCACAGCCTCTTGGGTAGATCCGCCACTGGACCTTGGGAAGGTCCAGTTTTCGGCCAGCGGACCGTGCCGCCCCGACGGGTTCTCACAGGGCGGGGGAGGCCACGGAGAGGGGAGGGGAACTCTTCATTTTTTTTATTTTGGCTAATTCAATCACCTCTCAATTCCAGACAGGACGGCCTTTCAGGCCTTTCTTTAATTGTCACTATAGTATTATGGGGAACCCCGTAGCAGCCACATCTGCGTTCAAGCCTCCAACGAGGGAACATGCGGGAGCTGCACCCACCAGCAGGTGAGCGATACTGGCCAGGGGTCAGGTGGTAGCAACAGGACCGAGCTTCTTTGATGGGCCGGTCGCTGTTCCCGCCCTCCGGTCCCCTCCCCCTACGAACATCAGCAGTCACTGCTCAATGCCGCTCGGGGGAACCAACGGCCTATCTCCAGGTGGCGGGCGCCAAGCTTGCCCAGGAAGGTACATGAACCCAAGAGGGTGTGCGGCGATGAGAAACTATCCAAAACTTCATTTTCTACAGTGATGTGGTGAGCCCCTTTGTTACCGCCCTCTGGAGTAGTCTTCGCAGGGCCTGAGTATTTTTGATTTTTGACCTAGCGCTACCTGGCTCCCGCGTCGCGACAGGTCCGCGACGAAGAGGGAGCTGACCGACGACCATTGCCGAGGGGAGTAGAACAGCACGATGTTGCAACGAGGAAGCACGGGAACCGCCGCAGGGAAGGTGCAATCACCGAGGGAGGCAAGCTAAGACAATCGGGAGACGGTCGCGGGGTCTCGTTAAGGGGGAGAAAGGTTAGCGAGATGGCGAAGGTGCTGATAGGGTGAGGGATTCGCATGCAACAAGCAATTGCTGAGCGAGTGAAGCAACCCTCACAGAGAGGACAAGCGCAAGGGCATAGACAAGAAGCGGGAAGTGTGAGGAGTATCAATCGAAATCGAACTCAAACAGATTGGAAATGAACATCTCTGAGGGGCATGGGTTTTTATGACGAAGAAACGAAGACGGTTGGCAGTCGCGGTAGAGGGACGGTAGCAAGGGAACGGATCGGAACTGAATCGTCGGAGGACGGCCGTGTGGAGTGAGGACTGAGTTCATGAAGGAAGGAGGCAGAGCCGTCATAGCGTCGGGGTAGCGAAAGATTCAACACAGGTGCATCCCCCACAGGGGCCCCGGATGAGATTACCACTCGGCGGAGGGGGGGCAAGGTCAACAGCAAAAGGGGGGCTAGAGCCCTGCGGGTAAACGAGCATAACCCTATCCCTGTCTCTTATACACATCTAGATGTGTATAAGAGACAGGTTGAATGCAATGCACGAAGTCGAGAATGCAAGCCGGAAACAGACAAACGCTCCTGAGGATGCGACGAGCGTTCGCCGTCCCAGCCTTCAGACCCATTCACCAAATTGCGATTGAGCACTCACTCGATAGCCGAGCGGAGGGCTGTTGAATTGCAACATCCATCCCCTCTAATGGGGTCTGGAGGGAGAAAAACAAAGCTATGTTTGCAGGGGTCCCCTGTGTGTATAAGCCTTAGATAGAAAAGTAGTGGTAGGCCTGTCTCTTATACACATCTAGATGTGTATAAGAGACAGCACCGGTACGTGCCGACCAGTCAAGGGGCGCCGTCTATCGGGGTATGCAACACTGCTCTGGCACTAATTACAAACAGCCTAATCAGAAGAACACCAGATTTTTCCATCAAGACCTGCAGACATTTGATTAGGGCCTGGGCCGACATGCGCAAAACAGACAGTTCACAAGTCAGCAGCGAGGACTTAAAGGGAGGGTCTTTGAAAGAAGGGCTGCTGAGCTTACCAGTTGATGAACCGAAAACCTGGAAGCTGCTTTTCTCTCTGAGCAGCCCTTGCCAAGGAGAATAATTCATGTGCCATGAATAGTTGTATAATGACAACCATCAACCAGATATAGACATGGCCCATGTACAAGACGAAAATAAACCCTCCAATCATCCAAATGGACGACAGCACGCGGGTCCGCATTTTCCTATACTTGTCCCGTGCGTACAGCAAGAGCTCCACTGGTTTCTTGCCATGGTCATCGTCCGCCTCCTCTTCGGCATTCTGGACCACAGCAGAAAAGAGACCGCAACATTCGGCGAATAGCCGCAAAATGGAGTGCACCACAACCCAAGATGCACATCAAAACCCCGAAAACACCTACACAACCACCTGAAATTGCTGAATGCAAGAAATTTGTAAATGTGTTACTTGAGTTTTCTTATCAGTTTGTTGTACGATCCTCGATTCTACCTTCTTCGCCCTAATACAACCTACGGTCATTATAGCTGTATTTGGCATACCCCTTTCCATCTAAATACAGCAATAATGACCGTATGTTGTCTTGGGGTGAAAGATGTAGGTGAGAATATACCTGGAAAGGGGTCAGGAGGGGGGGCGGGGGGTGAACACATAAAAGTCCGAGAGCTTGCAGCTTGTAGGCTGTGTTACCAGCCGGGCGGCCCGGGTTGCCTCAGATTGGCCCAGGTGGCCTGAAAGGGTCAGGTCTGGGCGTAGTCCCGGTCACGGTCCCGGGGAGTCCCAGCGCCTTGACAGGCGTGTCTGGATCAGCAGGCAGAAGGACGCCGATATGTAGCATCCAGGAATTTGACGTCCTGGTGCATGTCTGTAGAGAGAGAAATGTGAACCGATTAGAAGGTTGCCGATCTGAGGAAACCCGAGGAGTGGGGGGACGAGGGTCAGCGGGAGGTGGGGAGGAAGAAGGGGCTAGAATTCCAAAAATAAAACCCGGCCTCAGGCCAGGATGTTGTGTGGTCTGAGCAGTCAGAACCCAGCCTTACCTTCCAATTCGGTGATAGGTCACCTATGGTGGGGCATAAACAGTTTTAAAGGGGTTCAAACCTTAAAGGGGTACATCTCAAGATTCTCAACTCTTATTTTCTTTTTTTTTTGAATCTCGAAATCAGTGAGGAATTTCAAGGAGACCCTCAGCCAAATTTGACTGGATTACAATTTTACGCAGCATTTTCCAATTCGGGGGAGAGGAGGGGGGGGGGGGGGGGGGGGGGGGGGGGGGGGGGGATTTTTTATTTTCTTTAATTTTTTTTCCTTTTTTTTTCCTTTTTTTCTTCTTACCTTTTCATTCTCTATGCCATTTTCAAAATTCTTGACATAATCCAAGAAAAAAACAAAAACGAAAATATATATATCGTCAAATAGAACTGCCCGGTAAACCGTAGGCAGAGAGGGAGAAGAGGACAACAAACGAGGGGCTGTGACAAACTGTTTCGTATATATATATATTTTCTGGGTATCGCCTTGATCCCCATGACATCCCAATATACAGATGCTGCCCATGCTACAGTCCAAATCCGGACCCCACTGATCCCATTTGCCTACTGTATGATTTTCATCATTTTCGGTACAGTATAAACTCCAATCCTTTTCTTAGAACCACGTTTTCCACACACCGACATGTAAAATCCTTCCAAGGGTATCTTTAGCTTTCCAAGCCAAAAAAAAAGACACGAGAAAAAAAGATCCCAGGGTAAAACATCAAAATATCAGCATCAAGCACCTATATAAGAACTTCCCCTGCAGCTTCACCAAACGCTGTATAACCCATCTCATTCATTTTCTTCCCTTCTACTCTTTTCTTTTTTATCTTTATTATTTTCATCACGTTTTCTTCAAGGTCAAAATTGTAAGAATCCCACGCTCTCTCTCTCTCTCTCTCTCTCTCTCTCTCTCTCTCTCTCTCTCTCTCT
>BFEA01000670.1:121586-135595 GCA_003427395.1 Chara braunii | reverse complement strand
AAAAAAAAAAAAAAAAAAAAAAAAAGAAGAAGAAGAAGGGAAGAAGAATAAGGGAAGGACAGGGAACCTCGCTAATAATTGCAGCAAGAAACGCAAAAATGGCCCCGACATGGAAAAAGAAGCAGAAACTACCAAGGGCACAGGAAAAGAAAAATGATGCCGTGATATTTTATCAAGGGGCCATAAGACACCATGCAGCACAGAGACTCTCGGCTTACCCGGGAGCAGACTCAATGGCAGCCTCATCCGGATCCGCAACCGGGGTTACCGCTCAAACAGGGCAGGCGCGGGAGGGGAAGGAGTTAATAGTGCAAAGACAGAAGGCGCAAGGGGACCCCCAAACGTGTCAATCACGCAAAGTGCAGCAAACACAAGAAGGTGAGGTGGCGCAACAAGGGCAACAAGGAACCAGCACAGACCAAACCTGGGCACAATAGGTCAAAAGACCTTTCAGTCACGAAAAATTGAATATCAATAGACAATCGAAAGAGAACACTAATGGAACAAACCTGTCAATACCCCTTGAGAGCCTACCCACGGCCACGACGTTCTTCTTGACACGATTACTTACCGCATCAGAGAAATCAGTGAGGGAACAAGGAGGGAAAAGGATCATGATCACACACCTCCCGGAGGCGAGCTTGGGGGTAAGAGACAGGGTGTACACTGAGCACGCGACCAACTGGGTGTTCCACGATGACGCAAACTACAAATCCACTAACAACAAAATTGGGTGGATTAGAAAGAAGCTGGAAGCCCTAAAAGGGAATAAGGAAAGTTTAGCGGACTCCTTCCTGGTACAACCGGTTTCAAAAACAACCTTTACGGTGCTGAGCATGTACGTAGACGACAAGAAAACGATGGATAAATGGAAGAGTGTCCGTTGCGACCGGTCTGAGGAGCGACTTTACCCCTGGACTCCGCAAAAGCGTGCTACACTGGAGGAAAGAAGGGATAGGCTAATGACTGAGCACTACTGGGTGGAATTCCGCCATATCCCCATCGAAATCCAGGCAGCCTTTGTGCAGGACTTCGGGGAGAAATTTGACATTGTTGATTTTATAGACCCCCTCCCTGACTACGTGACCCGAAGGGACGATTATCTTATGTTAGCCCTCGACTTCCCCCCGAACCAACCATTCTCAATGGACGATGTGATTCCATACTGGGTAGGGGATCGCGAATACAAAATTTACACTGCGCACAAACTCAGGCCGTGGTGCATGAAATGCAAGGCATACAGCCATTTGTGCACCGAGCAGGGCTGTCCGCATCACCCGGGTAAGAAAATAAGGGTCACGGGGAGGCTGACACGGGACCCCTTCAAAACAGACTGTTGGAGGACAGTTGACCCTGGACATGAAGGCTGGGTCTGCATCGACCAAGAGAAGGAAGGGAAGCAGGTGGGATGGACATGGGAAAGACAGACAGAACCAGAATGGGCTACCAAGCCCCCGGACGAGTGGGTGTCCCCAAAACCGGTGGAAGCACACATGAATGTCGCAATGGGATCATCGAAGGAGAACACAAGGGCAACAACCTCACACCAACAAAAAAGGAAGGAGAAAGAGCAGAATGGGCGGAATGGAAAGAATCCGGAAAAAGAAAAGGGGAAGGAGCCCAATCCGGCAAATTACATCGAAACCAGCCCGAAGGGGCTCCCCCAAAAAATGGCCGATCAAGAATCACGAAACGCAGAGTCGTCCTTCAGAATTTGTACGGGAAATAGATTCGAACCACTGAACAAGGACAGAGAGGAGGAGGAGGGAGGATTTTGGGAGGGGGACAAGGAGTTGAATGAAAACGACAGGGACCGAGCCAGCTTGATGAGCGATGAAGAGGAGGGGAATGGTCGGGGAGACAGGGAGCTGAACGAAAGCGACAATATTCACTTTTAATGGACCTGAGAATGACCAAGAAGAAAATGAGGAAAGACAGAAAACAAGACCCGAAGGAGAAACGGAGCAAAGCGAAGGAGGGGAAACAGAAACAGGAGAAAATACCAACGGGCCCAACAGGAACTCACGATCCGTTCAGGGGGACCATGTCCAATGGATTGGGATGAGACTCCCCTAACGCACCCCTCACCCTTCCCCCCCTCATCAGATGTTATCATGACGGATTGTGCCCCCGAAAACACGTACAAAGCGGAAGGAACGGATGCACAAAACAAAGCAGGCGGAGATAGAAAAGAGAGTCAAACAGGCCCGGGAGAGAACGCCCAAGATCACACATCAGGCCCCGCACAGGCCATAATGGAGACGGAAATAATGGCGGTGACGGAGTGGCTAATTGCGAGACTGCAGGAAAGATACCCGGGTCAGACAACGGATTTCTGGGACCAATCCTACGTAGAACTCTTTGACCTGTTGGACTCGACTCCCACTCTGAAGTATGTCCTGCAGAACGGGCTGCCCCAGAAGTCACCCTGGGCTGACATCCTGCTGAAAATCTTGGCGAAAGTTCAAACGGGATTCGTATGTCCACAGGCCAAGGGAGAAGGGGGCGAAGCAGTAGAAACACCCCAAAAATCTGCTAAACATATCGCACATACTCGAGACGCGGGACCAGACACTCCCCCCCCCCCCCCCGGGCAACCGAAACAGCGGAAGGGAGGGAGGAGACGCAACACAACTCATACCCGGAATCAGACACGCTAGCCTCCTCTTCCCGACCGCCTGAAACGGCAGAAGCAAGGGAGAAGAGGCAACAAGGAGAGGAGCAAAGGCGGGAAGAGGTAAGGGGAAGGAGTGAGGAGGAGGAAACGATGACCAAACGCGCGAGACTGAGACACCTAGTAGAAAGAGGTCAACACGAGAGGACGCTATCTATAGAAGGGGTTTTGGTACTCCCCACTAGAAGGAAAGAGGGAAGATGGGAGCTAGGTATGACCAAAACCGCAGGGGATGACAAGTACGGTGGAGCCACGCTGCAGGGGTGGGTGAAGGAAGGGAACTGGATGGGGTACCAGGTGGCGGAAATGCTGTATGAGCTGGCGGCCAGGAAGTTTATATCTGAAAAATATGAACCAGTGGCCAATGCAATGTACACTATGACATACAGCCCCTACAAAGTGGCAAGTAAAGACTTGTATGTCAAATTTGAAGCAACCAAAGAAGCTGACATGAGATGGTACACACATCAAGAGCTGTTAGAGCTGCAGATCTTGAAGGTGAAACCAAGCGAAATATGGACGGAGCAGGATCTGTTGACTGTACTTTGTACCATCTTAAAACAAGGACTATTGCTGAGCACAGTTGACTGGGAGGATGTCTACTGGACACGGCTGTAGAAATCCAGCAGCACCCATGGACGTCATCAATGCACTTTACTTGAAAAACAAACACTGGAAACAGATACTGGGGCCAGCAGACCTCGACTTGCGGTCAATCAACGTCAACGGCATAGCATCTATAAACCAGGACAAAACCCAGGCGATCTGGGATCAGTTGAGGGGTGTGGGGGGCAAAATATGGCCAGACCTTGTCTGTGTGCAGGAAACCCACACTATGGACAAACCAGAACATCAGCGGGCCCACAAAAAGGTGTGGCCATATCAGATAATTCAGGCATTTGCCCCCAGTCCAGGGAGCGCGGGAGTGGCTATATGGGTACCACCGGGATCACGGGTGGAAGTGGTATACTCGGAGGTAGATCAGGAGGAAGGAAGGTGGATATCGACACTGGTGATGTTGGAACTTGAACTCATATGTGTGGTATGCCTATATGCTCCAAATGACGTTCGGGCGAGGAGAGCATTTTTTACAAGGATAAAAGGACACCTGCCGGACGGCATCCCGGTAATCCTGGCAGGAGACTATAACGCAGCCCCAGATCGGGGGCTAGATAGATGGCAAATCCCGACCCCATGCCCATGGTATATAGAGGAGGACGAGAGGATCATCAATGAGCTATGCAACTCTCTGGGTGTATACGACACATACCGCAGGGCCCACCCAAAAGCAAAAATCTTCACATGCCTTCGAAACAACCCACAAAACAGGCAAACCAGATCAAGAATAGATCTGATTCTTATATCAGTAGACCTCGAGGGAGCCCTTCAAATCGCAACAACCTCGCCACCCAGCCCGCACGCAGGCCTCGACCATAGAACATGCATGATTGCCTTGGCCTTTCGGAAAAGGCCGGACCAAGGGTCAGACTATTACAAATTAAACACCTCCCTGCTAAAGAACAACCAATTCAAGGCATACGTAGCAGATGTATGGTCATATTGGCAAACAAAAAAAGAAGAAATAGAATCATAAATAACATGGTTTAACAACGGCTTATTCTTTTTGGCAAAAAAGTGCAAAGATTTCTCAAAACTCAAGGCGGCACAAAAAAACAAACAAGAAATAGACATGCTAAACCAGATTCAACAATTAGAAGACCGCCCTCAATTTCTAACTGAGACTCAGATCACACAGGTGGCAAAACTAAAAGGGAAACTCTTGGACTTTGCAAAACACAGATGGAACGGGACACGAATCAGGGGAAAACTGACAAAGTTTCGAATAGAGGCGACAATGGACACTCTCTTCTTTAGCATGGCCAGAGTCAGAATAAGAAGGACAACGATAGAAGGACTAATGGACCCCTAGGCACCCGATGGCCCCTTGGGTCTTTCTACTCCACAGTGTGTCAGGGTCGCAAGAGAATTTTTCAAAGATTTGTTTTCTTCACACATTGCTGATCCCGGAAAGGCAGAACACGTCCAGGAGGTTGAGGACTTCCTAAATCCTCTTCAACACCACCTCACATCCCAGCAAAGGGAAAACCTTGAGCCCCGCTTTCCAAAGAAGAGGTATGGACAACCCTAATGCAAATGGAAGAGGAAAAAACACCCAGGATAGACGGCTTCCCAAAGGAATTCTGGGAAACCATGTGGAATGTATTGGACGAGGACCTCATGAACTATTATCGTAAGGTGTGGCATACAGGGGAAATGGGGGAACTGGTGGGTCAGGGAGTTCTGACCCTGTTATACAAAAAAGGAAATCAAATGAACATTAAAAACTATCGACCAATAACGCTCTTAACGGTAGTCTACAAGATGTTGGCCAAGAGCCTAGCAAATCGATTGATCCTTGTGATGGAGGACATCATTCACCCATCACAGACAGGTTTCATCCAAAATAGAAATATCCAAGAAAACATCCTCTTGGTCAATGAGGTCCTGAGGCTATCTAAACTTTGAAAAGGCATACGACCATGTGGACTGTTTTTTTCTCGACAGATGTCTCCAAAGGATGAACTTTGGGCCGACCTTTAGGAGGTGGGTAACAATACTGCACAAAAACGAGACCACCAAAATTCAAACCAACGGCAGTCTCGCACCCGAGATCCGGGTGAGACAAGGGGACCCGCTAGCGCCTTTTCTTTTCGTAATTATAATGGAGGCCCTGGCTGCAAACATAAGATATCACAAGGACCTAAGAAAGATTCGAGTAACAACCATTCCCGATGAAGCAATCCCGATTTGTTCGCTCTTTGCGGATGACTTAACTATAATGGTAGCGGCCTCACAAGAGAACTTAGAGGAAATCCGCAAACTAATGGATAAATTCTATAAAATTGCAAACATGGCTGTAAACTGGGGTAACAAAACCCAAGGATGGTGGATACATTCCCAAGGGGCAAGACCACCGGAAGAGCCAAAAATCAACTGGTTGGACAAAGCAGCACCAGTTAGAGTCTTAGGGGTCCAAATGGTTGCAGAGGACCGCCCATCCTTGAATGATGCATGGATCACAGAACCGGCCCTACAGAAAATGGAGGCGTGGAAAGGAAAACACACGTCATTATTTGGTCGAGCTTTGGTGATAAATAATGTTATATTAGTGTCACTCTGGTACAAATCACTAATATGGCCCTTAAGTAAAGAGGCACAAAAAGCGCTGCGAAAACAGGTGGCCACTTTCCTATGGAGAGGAGACCACGAATCCCCAACCGCAATCAGCCGAGTAGCCTGGGATTCAGTCATTCAGCCCAAGCCCCAAGGGGGGTTAGGCATTATCGACCCAACCACGCAGACAACCGCACTCAGCTTAAAATGGATTCAAAAGCTCATACTTGAGCCGCAATCCCCATGGAGTGCGCTAGCTTTGGAGTAGATAAGACAACTGGCACCACAAGCGCCCCCTTCGGTTGACCCCCTGCTATGGTCGGAAGACAGATATTGGGCCCTCCCACGGCCCAACAGGAGACACCGTGATACATTCTGGTCGGATCTCATAAGGAAGTGGAGGATTTTACCCCCACCAGATAGACAACCCCCGGGGAGATGGGAGGAAGTGTACAGGTAGCCCCTGTTCGGCAATAGGTGGGTTACAAACACGAAGGGCCAAGTTCTACATAGCTCACTGCACCCTGGAAGAACTGGGTACAAAATGGAATTACCTGAGTGGGGGATTTATGGGATGCACAGAAACAAAATTGGAAAACAGCAGATCAACTCAAGGACCAGCTTAAGTATGCCCGCGCGAGGGAGGACCGCCTGGAAGAGCTGATATTCTCAGTCCCGCTGGACTGGTACCGTATACTCAAAAAGGGACCGAAACTGCGGGAGGGGGCCTGGGTCGCATTGGCCGAAAAGAAAGGGTGGGTCGGCCTCATCCATGAGCTCCGCCCTGTCGATGCACTGATAGAACTATACGCAGTAAGAAGAGGAAACCGGTTGGAGGGCAGCCTCGACCCGTTCAATGGATAGAAAAGAGTCACATTTTCAGAATCAGGGTGCTGGAAGACGGACCAAAAAGACAGGCGTATCAACCGGAGATCCCGATCGCCATGTTACCCTTTGACCCCCTACACTGGCAGTGGACCCCCTCGAAAGCCCCCCCCAAGGGGCCAAAGAGAACCCTCTCCTTGCATAAACTCTTGGTTAAATCCACCTATCGGATGCTCAGACCAAAAAGAAAGCTGATAGACAGCATTAACGATAGATGGGCAAAGCACCTCAACGTGTCATCAGATCTCCTAAGACCGATCAAGTCGTTCCAGGAAACAAAAAGGAAACCGGCAAAGATTACATCCTTGCAATGGCAGATCACGCACAGGTGTCTCCCCACCCAAAACTGGTTGATAGACCACACCAGACTAGAACAGAAGGGATTAGCGTCCGCGTGGTGCCCCAACTGTCTGCAGAACTTCCCCAACCGGAAGGTACCGGAAACCATCGAGCACATTTTCATGCAGTGCCCGGGAGCAGTCCTCACATGGCGTTGGTGGGACAGGATATGGAAAAAAACTGTAGGCGAGGAGGACTGGCCCTGGGATTGGAGGGCAATACTCACTGGGTATTGGCCCCAGGGCCAGTCAAGCGCCTTCAAGGCTAATATGTTTCAGCTAGGAAGGCGAGCTATTTTGTGGACACTATGGTGGAAAAGGTGCATATTGGCTATAGACAAGGCGAGGGTGGAAGGACCAGAAGTAACAGAACAGATGAGATCACATATTCAAACGGAACTGCAGTCAAGGTGGCAGGAGGTAGTGAAGGATCTGGCCCTCCTGAACGACACCTTGGAAATACAAAAGAAAATCGACGTTTACAGCAAAGAATGGTTGGGAAGGGAACAAAGGGGATGGATAGCATCGGTCAAGTGGGAAGGTAAGAACAGAAGAGATGGGCAAGAACCAGACAAAAGGGATGAGGAGACACTGCATAGGGACTATGCGCTGGTCTTCAACAACTGGACAGAGTTAGACCAGTCGACACCCCTCCGCCCCCCACAAGACTTCCCGGACCCCTTCCCCCCAAACACCTTGGCAATGGTTGAAAATGCATGGTATGGCCATTAAGAGGGATCGGGTAACAGACAGACATGGAGGACACAACGGCTTTTGACAGTAAAGACAACCGATAATCCCTTGGTGCTCCCTAGGGACAGGTCGGGAGGAGCGAAAGGAAGCCCTGAAGTTGAAGAAGAGCCACGGGCCCACAAGCGACCACCAGAAGAGAGAGGGAGCAGGCAGGATAAGAATACACAGGGAGAGGAAAGGGAGGAAGGGAGGGCATAGCAGTAGTTATCTGGCATCCGACAGTAAAGACAATCGGCAACCCCCTGGTGCCCCCCAGGGATGAGTCGGGACGAGTGAAAGGAAGTCCTGAAGCTGCAGAAAGGCCACGGGCCCACAGGCGTCTTCCAGAGGAGAAAGGGAACAGGCAGGAGAAGAATACAGTGGGGGAGGAAAGGGAGGAAGGGACGGGACACTGGGTATAGCAAGAGTTATCTGGCGCCTGACGTCAGGCGAAGAGGTTCTCCCCTCTCAGACGACCTGCTCAGTCAATCCTCGGGTGTCCCGAGCAATCAATGCTGGCAGGCGGCATCACTACTCAGGTTACTCTCTGAATATCATTCTGATGCAAGATGGGACGCTGGACCCGATTTCCAGCAGGTGAGGCTCCCCACCAATAGACCGGAGCAACTAGGAAACCTGCTAGGGGGGGATGCTGGTATCACCTCCCCTAGCAGCCTTTCTTGTTTTGAAAAAAAAAAAATCACAGGGCCTCGCTCCACTACACAGCATTCTTTTTTTTTCCTCTTTTTCTTCTCTTTTTCCCTTCTATTTTACTACACAACACTCACCAGATTAGCTCTATTAAACTTTTTTTTAGGGGGAGGCTCGCCACACTAGTGTTGAAACGAAAAAAACAAATAGTGCATCTTCCCGCAAAGAATGGCAGGATGCACCCGTTACCATGAATAGCAACTGATGCATCTCACCACTTTCTGGGGAAGATGCATTCATTCTTTAGCAACTGATGCATCTCACCACTTTCTGGGGAAGATGCATTCATTCTTCAGCAGCTGATGCATCTCACCACTTTCTGGGGGTGATGCATTCATTTTTTGTTGGTTTCGACAGTGGTGTGGCAAGGCCCTTTGTCCATTGCGGCGCGCATTTGTTACCGCCTTGCTAGCGTTCCTGGAGCCTCGTCCCACTAGGAGCGTCGAGCTTCCTCAGTGCGCGAACCTGGACGTCTTTATGTAAATGTGTCGAAATCGCGTTGAGTTTCGTCAATCGCACATCTCCACAAATGTGTCCACATTCGGGGGCATTGAGCTTCCTCAATTGCACATCTCCACACACTTTTGAGTTTCGTCAATCGCACATCTCCACAAACGTGTCCACATTCGGGGGCATTGAGCTTCCTCAAGTGCACCTCTCCACACACTGCTAGGGGGACGAGGCCCCTGGTGGGGTTGCTCACAGGCCCCACTCCACTACACAACATTCTGGATGTATGTGGACGGCCACATGGACCAGAGACACTCTATTCGTTCAAACATATGTTGACGGTATGCGGACCAGACTACCAGCTCAAATACATCTAGGGCCTCGCCACACCAATGTCGAAACCGTGAAGAATTCAACATGCGTCAGATCATTTTCAACATCAGTGCTTTCAACACAAAAGCCGCCTTAGCCACACAGCACCTGTCGAAGGGGTGGGATCTCGAGGCCGTGAAACTGAAGGAGGTGGTTCCACTGTGCTATGTGGCGGTCCCGCATACGGCATTTGGCACATTACAAGTCCATCAAGTTCCGGGTATATACAAGCTAATCACCCGGTCTTGTGCAGCGAAGAAAAAAAAACAAAGTTATCGTCGCCAAGGAAATGAAAGGCTGCGTTTTTCGACAACTGCTGTTGAAAGGCAAGAAAGCAATGTGGAGTCCCCGTCAGACACACGCGGAAAGTGGCACAGCTTTCACAACCTCGAAACGAGATGTGAGTTTGCGCCCGCTGCAGGTGGGCGGGTTCTAGACCCTTGTCGAAACTTGTGTTCTGACAATTGTCGAACAGGTTTAGACAGTTTTCCTTCTCAACCGCCTGTTCGGCGAAGAAAAAATGTCAAAAAAAACTCAATGCTTCGACTTTGGTGTGGCGAGGCCCTTAGAATGTTGCGCAGTGGTGAGGGGCAAACGGAGAGTAGAAGTGAAAAAAGAAGAAACGGGCAGTAGAGGACTCCAACCCACATGCGGAAGTGAAGGGGGTCAAATATGTCCGCTGCTCGGCCATAATTGAGGTCAGATACATCCACAACAGTGCGGGTGTATGCTCTCATCAGCCATGAGGAAACCCGGCCAACTGGGTGTAGCAGTTGGTAAGGCACTCAAGTTGCACTCAGGAGGTCGTGGGTTCAATTCCCATTGCCCCCATGACGGTGACTTACCTTCGAGGTAACTAGCTGGTAAGTGATGGGACAGCCCCGTCCAGTTGATGTAGCTCAGTGGTTAGAGCACCGCTTGGAAATGCGCATTGTGGTATGAGGTTGTGGGTTCAAATCCGCAGCCTCACGCATCGACACCGTCAGGGCATTAGAATGACGCACGGCTGGACACACACCCCTTGGGCTGACGCATGGTAAGCTATTACAGACACTGCCTGCGCACCACCCAGGGGACTGCCCATGGTGTTGTATGCTGGGTCCTGGCCTATGAGGGGTTTGCCTGACAGATGCAGGTACGGTTTTGTGGACCGACCGACCGACCGACCGACAGACAGATTCTTCCAAAAACACAGCTTAGATATTGAACTGACAAATTTCCCATTGTTAACTAAGGGGAAATAATTGTGGGGATTGGTTACCATGGAGGGCAATAATTTGAATCATAAACAACTTTGTGGAGGTGGAAAAAAAAAGTCTGATAGTCGTCGAGTGAGGTAGGATAGAGGGAGGTGGGGGTGAATCAGGGAATATTGAGAGGTGGAAGGGAGGGGTCTCGTGAGAGAGTGAGCGCAAGAGTAGGCAAAAAAGAAAAAAAGGTGACGAGGAGAGCCTCTTTTTTATTTTCCCTTTTTTTTTCTAAGAAGACACTCAAAACTTGTTCCACTCAAAACTCACTATACGCAACAGGAGACACTTAGTAGTGGCCCTCACACCCAGGGCCCTACTTAGCGAGGATGCTCTTACCAGCTCGCTAAGCAGATCCCCCTGTCCGCAAAGTTTCTTTGAAAAAAACAACAAAAAACAAAGAGAGAGTAGTGACACCCTGACAGGTATGAAACTGTTTTCACCTTTGCAGTAGCAGATGCAGATCCCAGCGCTCGATCCCTAGACCTGCCCCAAACCCGTGTACAGTACAGTTTTCCCCATCCAGGTTTGAACCCGTGACCTGTCCATACAGTTGTCTGTAGGCAGCTTACCCGTGTACATACGAGGGTTAAGTAGGTTCGAGCTGCTTACCTGTAGACTCTGTAGAGTAGGACTCGTAGCTTATGTCTAGTACGTTCGAGCTGCTTACCTGTAGAGTCGTCGTCGTAGCTTATGTCTGATCGTAGCGGCTGTAGGTCTGAAGGGTCAACCTTAGCCGTAGCCGCTACAGTACCGAAAGGGCAAGTAGGCAAGTCTAGAGTTTTCTAGGACTGCCCCTTCGAGAGTCTTAGAAGCAGTCCGTAGGCTTACCACGTCCAGTCAGCGGTACCCAGTCCCAGTCGCACCTTGTCCGGTCAGCAAGTACCATGTGGGACTGTGTGCACCCTGGGCCCGGTGGAAAAGAGCAGACTGCGAGCCGTGCAGAAGCGCTGCCAGAGCAACTTGGGCAAGGAGGTCTGCAGGTGCCCGAGGAAGAAGAGGGCTGTGAGGGAGACGAAGCGGTCATAGCCGCTAGCTATAGGTAGAGGTAGTAAGCAGCCACAGTTGTGCTAGGCTAGAGATAGGCTACAGCGTGTTTGTGTATGAACGTGCAGTGAGTTGTGTGCGTGTGTGGGACATCCAGGGAGATCCAGAGTAGCGTGTGTGAGGATACAGCGTGGAAGGATGTTGTGAAGGCGCACAGGCGCCATAGCCATTCGGAGCAAGTTGATTCTGAACTGTGTTCTTGGCCACGATATCTCAGAGCTTTGTGTGGGCGCATGTCGCCAGTGTAATTGCCATCTGTTTCATGCATGCTGAGTAAGAACGAAGACGAGTCTGATTGCAGGTAGGAAGTGAGAGGTGAAATTGAGAGAAGAATATAGCTTAGCTGCTTTTTTTTAAATGACAGTCTATTACAGCAAGAAACTGCCATGTCCTACCTCTAAGTTACGAAAAAGTTGGAAAAACTGGGAAAAAGTAATAATCCCCTACAAAACAAAAGACAACTCACCAAAAAACGCAAAAAAAAACACGCATCAAAACAACCAAAAAAATGAGGAGACCTGCTACCCCCACCCAACCAAAGTGCACACACCAATTGATCCAGCAGTCGTCAATGTGAAAGGCCTCGCCACACCACTGCCGAAACGTAAAAATTAAAAGTGCATCCTCTCCAAGAGAATGGCAAGATGCATCTGTTACTATGAGCTGCAATGGGTGCATCTTCCCACTCCCTGCGAAATATGCATTCCTTTTGCTTTTTTTCTTTTGCGTTTTGATAGTGGTGTGGCGAGCGCCCACAATGATTTGGCCCGAAATGAAATGGACAAGTACAATTAAAAAAACTCGGCTGGAGTCGGTGGAGCGAAAGAGGAAACAACAGGATTTACTGCCACCCTGTGTGTGTGGCCAGTCCTCAACTTACCTCCCTTTGTGGGCACGGTAAACAACAGGATTTACTGCCACCCTTTGTGGGCACGGTTCACAGCGTTGCCTTCTCATCAAAGGCCCTCGCTCCAATACTCACCAAATGTACAAAATGAGAATGAAGCTTCCGCTAGAACATGGGCAGATACCCGCCATATTCTTCGTCTTTTGTGCATGTCCTGAGTAGGGGAGTGAGGCCCAAAGGGCGGCCAGCATACTGTGGCTACAGATCTATCCACGTCCTCACCCGAGTACAACATACGGTCATTATTGATGTACCTAGACTCAGAGTTGCCCCAAATACAGCTGTAATGACCTTCTGTTGTATTTGGCTGAAGACGGTACCCACATCATCCGCCCTCTTCCTTATTAACAAAAAGGTATGAAGATTTCATTCAACTGCACAAGGTGCAACTGGATGTGGGAAACGAGCAGGCACCTGCGCCTTCCGTGTGTCGAGCATCGACTCACATTTGCAATTTTATTATTATTATTATTATTATTATTATTATTATTATGATGATGATGATTATGATTATTATTATTATTTTCCCAGAGGTATCACTTTGCAATTTTTATTATTATTCTTATCTTTTTTTTTTTTTCCAGAGATATCACTGGCAACGACTGACAGGGGGAGCATTTCAATGGACCGATGAGTGGATCACTGGATCCTCTCAGGAGTTCCGAAGGCAGCAGATCAACAGGAGGATAGCTGTTTGTATGTAGCGCAAGTTATGTGGGCTATCACCATGAAGCTGATTTGGAATGGTAGAACAATCAATTGTTGCCCAAAGGCTACACCTCTGGTGTTTATGTCAAGAACACAATTACTCAGCAAATCATGAAAACAGTTCTGTGTGACTGGACAAGAAAATCAGACGGGCAACAAGAGAGTCGCAAGAGAATGGTTTGCAGAAAATCAGACAGGGGCAACAAGAGACTTTGGGGACGGAGTTCAGACTAGTTAAACTGTGTCTGCAGAATGCAGACCAAGTTTTCGCCCTAGCCCCAATTGGCTTGGCAGAGCGTTTTAGCTCCCGACCTTAGCTGTCTAGTTAAGAGAAAAGCAGGTTAGACCTGCTTAGATCATGGAAGGATTAACAGTCAGGCCTAGAGCCTGTTACAGTGATACCCCTTTTTCTTCTGGTTTTCGGGGGAAGCATTGGAGAAGGGACACTGGACCAAGTTTCCAGGGGCCGAAGCTGAGTAACGGCCTCAGTAATTTATTTATTTTTAACACTGGGTTGAGATGTGGGCTGTATCCCCAGGCCCCTTTCCCTTCTGGTGCAAGGAACCTGACTGTTCACAGCTTGCTTGAGAGTATTACACCGCATGCATACATGTCATCACACGAACAAAGTGGTATCACACAAAACCAGACTGAGATGAGATAAGAACCAGTAGCGCAGCTTATATTATCAATATCATTGAATACAAAGAGTATCATGAGGTCCAGAGTTCAGCGCCAACAAGAGGTGAGTCTCCCTCATCAAA
>BFEA01000670.1:60037-74113 GCA_003427395.1 Chara braunii | reverse complement strand
CTCTCTCTCTCTCTCTCTCTCTCTCTCTCTCTCTCTCTCTCTCTCTCTCTCTCTCTCTCTCTCTCTGTGTGTGTGTGTGTGTGTGTGTGTCTGTGAAACGTCATATATATGTATATATACATCAGTTGTACTAAAGAGTGAATGATCCCAAGGGTTGTCCTCTTTTTGGATGGAAAAAAAAAAAAAAGACGTCAGGGACAAAAGGCGCCAAGGAGTTGGGGCATACCAAACACTAGGACTTTCTTGGACTGAATCTGACCATAGAGGTGGTCAGATACATGCTCACGAGTGCAAGTCTAAGTATGCCGTTCCTTCAAGACGAGAGAAAGGGCACTCTTGGACCAAATCTGACCATAATGGCGGCCAGATACATGCTCAAGGTGGCCTGGTAGCCTAACGGGGCGATCGCGACGGTCATTGTGCAAGACCAAGATCCAGATCCCACTGGTGCTCTATTTTTGCTGAAATCGCATGAACTTGGTCGTGCTTTGCCGTCACAGGTTCATGCTCGCTTTGGACGGACAAAGCACCACCCGGGCGGGTTAAAATAATACTAAAAAATAAAAAAAGGAGTATTTACAGTCAGCAACCCAGGGCAGAGGTCCCATTAGCAAAGAGGATTGCTTAAGCGCCTGAATCTGGATCTGTTTTAAGCAGATATACAGAACAGCAGATCAATCGCGACTTTCTGAACCTAGACACAAACACGTCCAGATTCAGGGGTTAAATCCAACCCTCTTTGCTCGCCCCACGTAAATCCACCAACCCTCTTTGCTCGCCCCAGGTTCATGCCATACTACGTAGCTCGATCATCGATGATTCAAACGGTGGGGGGTGGGGGAGGGGGAGGAGGAGGGGGAGGGGGAGGGGGAGGAGGGGGGAGGTAACGCTACGTAGTCTTTCTCCAGTAAAATAGCTCAAATCCAGCCAAGAGAGGTCATCCCCTGGTCCAAGTGGCCATCACCTGGTCCAAAAGGCGGGCAGTTGCATGCTATCTTCGTAAATTAACCTGGTCCAATAGGCGGGAAAGCGCATGCTATATGAATGAATCTGAGTCCAAAAGGCGCGCAAGTGCACGCTATCTTAGTATATAAACCTCGTCCAAAAGGCGGGCAAAAGCATGCTATCTTAGTATGTATACAAACCTCGTCCAAAAGGCGGGCAACTGCATGCTATCTTGGCATATGAACCTGGGTCCAAAAGGCGGGCAAGCGCATGCTAATATCTTAGTAGATGAACCTCGTCCAAAACGCGGGCAAGTGCATGCTAGCTTAGTACATAAGCCCGGTCCAAATGCCAAGTGGCCGGCAAGTTCATTCTGTCTTAGTATATGTAAACCTAGTCTAAATGGCGGGCAAGTGCATTCTACCTTAGTATATGAACCTGGTCCAAATGGCGGGCACGTGCATGACATCTTCGTAGGTTAACCTGGCCGAGGAGAGCAACTTTTTGGTCAGGTTTCCGTCTCTTTCTCCCTTCTCAATTAGTCCGATTTCAAATTACTTGGGCTTTCATTCGCGGGCCTGGTGGGGACCACTTCCAATCTCTCTCATCAACGTCAGAATAAAAAGAGAGAGATGGCGTTTCTTCTTCCTAACTCACCCAAAAAAACACAAACGATAGACGTCCGTGTCACGGGCGGCTGACCATACACAGAGAAAAGAGAGAGAGACACAGAGAGAGAGAGAGAGAGAGAGAGAGAGAGAGAGAGAGAGAGAGAGAGAGAGAGAGAGAGAAAGAGAGAGAGAAAGGCCAGAAGGCCAGAAGGCCGGCGAAGAGGGGGGTGACAGAGAGAGAAGTCAGAAGGATGGGAGAGAGAGGGGTGAGACACCGCGAGCGAGCGAGCGAGAGAGAGAGACTGAGAGAGAGAGAGAGAGAGAGAGAGAGAGAGAGAGAGAGAGAGAGAGAGAGAGAGGCCAGAGGGATTTTTGAGTGTCATCCTTGAATGCCCACGGGCCATGCTAATAATAATCTTCATTATAATTATCTATCGATCCAGTTTCATAATCCTTGAAAATGCCTATTTTTATCCAGAGGACAGCTTGTCTATTTTTGCGACCAAGAAAATGCGAATTCGATTCGCGGGCACTGAAACGATCTCACGATCGAAATATTCCAAAAGCCGAAATGACGGACCCAATGATCAAATTGACAAAATGACGAATTTCGTCAAATTGACAAATACCGAAATTTGTCATTTGAATTTTCTTATGATTCTGGAGATGTGCAATTGAAACGTTCGCCTGCAGCTGGAACATTCAATCACCGAAAAAGAGAGAGAGAGAGAGAGAGAGAGAGAGAGAGAGAGAGAGAGAGAGAGAGAGAGAGAGAGAGAGGAAATGAAGATAACTGCTGGAGCGATATATTGAACGCCTTCTGTTCTCTGTAGAACAGAAGGCTCCATTTTGAGCCCTTCCACTATTTCACTTTGTTTAAAGGAAAAGATACTAGTAAAAAGATTGAAGAAAAAAATTACGATGAGAGCAAATGAAGAGGCCGACAAGGTTGCAGCATGTCAATATACTTAATTACTACCGCCTTCCCCCGAACATAACGCACCCTAAAAATGAATGTATTCAAGTTATCTTTCCGACCAGATACAGCCAAAACAAGGGTGCGTTGTGTTCGGGGGAAGACGGTAGTGATACTCGACGATGGTGGTGAGTGCCAAGAAACAGAAGCAGAAAACAACCGATCACAGCTTTTGACCGCAACGCACGTTTTCGACCGACTGATTTCAATCAATCAAGTCACCAATCAAGTCACCAATCAAGTCACCAATCAAGTCACCAAGTGAAAGAGTGGAAGGGCTCAAACAATGCGTGACGAAAATTCAATACTGCATCATCATCTTTCTTTTCCCTTTTTTTCGTTTAATATTTCGAAAACTTGAGGATGGTACTTCGAGTGATGACCGGCGTGCTGCTGGGATCTCTCTGCCCTGTCCCCGCTCGCGATCTCTTCCTGCTCTTTTGCTATTCTCCCCTCTCTCTCTCTCTCTCTCTCTCTCTCTCTCTCTCTCTCTCTCTCTCTCTCTCTCTCTCTCTCCCCCCCCCTAGGTGCTCGTTTTTACCTCTTTCGTCTTTCTCCATTCCATCCCGTCTGTTGAATTCCATCTCTTAATTTGTGCCCTTCACTCCCCCTCCCGATCTTCCCTCCCTCAAACAATCCGTTTTTTTTCCATATTCTCTCCTTGCCCTGTGTCACCCGCCTCCCTCTTCCCGTCTTTCTCCACCCCTTACTCTCTCTCGTTGGGAACCCTCTTGGAGCTCCCACTCCTTCCTTACTCAATGAGACCCCTTCGAATCTGGTATGCCCTTTCCTCTCTTCCACTAGCTATCATTTTTTTACCTTCATTGCTGTCTTCCGTCGCTTGCTCATCCACATTTACCCCACTCCTGTCGTAATTATCCGGCCCATCTTCTATTGTAATTATCCGGCCCATCGTAATTATCGGGCCCATCGTAATTACCGGGCCCATCGTAATTATCGGGCTCCCTCCGTAACAACTGAACCCCTCCTTCCAAAATTTAGCCCTTCTAATTCCCCCCATGACAACTGAACCCCTCCTTCCAAAATTTAGCCCTTCTAATTCCCCTCCTTCCGCATTGAGCCTTCCAATCTCTTTTTCCCCACCTTGTCCCGATCCCCCTTCACGACCTGCATTCCTTGCCCTATTACCCAATCGTAGTAGGGGGCTAATTTTGAAGAAGGGGTGGGCAGCGCTGATTGGGAGATGGACGTTCTTCCCGCTGCATTTCGTCGGGTCGGTTCCTTTTACTTTTAGAGGTCCTCGCCTTCTTCAGCGCTGCCCATCCCCTTCTTCAGGAATAGCCCCCCCCATCAGCGCTGGCCCATCTATTATATTGGTTGACATTCCGATCCAGCCATCTCCCAATCAACGCTGCCCATCCCCTTCTTCAAAAATAGGGCCCCGATCTACAGCCCTTTCCATTTACTTTAGGATCCTGCTCGATGGGCTTCGCTCCACTACTCTCGACATGCACAGGAGACAAAAATCATGGCAGTGTATTTTTCCATGTTCTAGGGGGAGATTCACTCTCGTTTTGCACATGTCGAGAGTGGTGGAGCGTGGCCCGATGTCTTACCTCCTTCACACTGGCAACCTTACTTTGCATGCTGCACCCTATTTGTCATTCATTGTCATTGTCGCCTCACCCTCATGCCATCCATGTCTTACTCTTTCTCTGCCTCCTCTTCACATGATGGAAAGGACCAAAAATCGGACAGTCGGCCATAGGCCTGATGATGTGGAGGGGACCATGGTCATGACCTGGTTCACCTGGGTCATGACACCGATTCCAATCACGACAACAGGAAGCCAAATCTCTCTCTCTCTCTGTGTGTGTGTGTGTGTGTGTGTGTGTGTGTGTGTGTGTAGGCCTTGCCACACGGCAGCAAAAACGAAATGAAACGGAACGAAACGAATTTTTTTTCTCCCCAAGGGCACAAGTTCGTTTTTGTTTCGTGTTCTGCTGCATCGCGACGCGCACTTCGCCGATTGTCCTATATAAGTAAGTTTCAGTGGTTGGCTGCGGTTTTCTGAGGTCACCGTCAGCCTTCGGGGTTACATTTACCGGTCTGCAGCATCTCGGCTTCACAAGGCAGTTTGTTTTTTTTTTTCACAAGGCAGTTTCGGTTTTTTTTTTTTTTTTTTTTTTTTTTTTTATATCAGTTTCAGTTTCACAAGGCAGACGTGATGTGTGCTGCGAGTTGTTGTCACTTTCTCTCGCATCCTTCGCTTGCCGAGGTCGGAGTGTTTTTTTTTTGTTTGTTTTTTTTTTTTCCCGAAAACCCAGGGTGTTTCTCAATAGCTCCTGCAACGAGTTGATTGGCAGTTCAGTTGATGGAAGCGTAAAACAACGGAAGGAATACCTTTCTCGGCCTTTTGGCTAAGGGGGATGGACCCCACAGTGTTACGCCAGCGACTGCGCACTGGGTTGCGCACTAAGTGAACGGACGAAACAGATTCAACCCAGCGGCTATCCTCGGTCCGCATCAACTGAACCAACAGTTTTGGGATATTGGCATTTGGGACTTTCCATCACAACCGTAGACCCACTACATCCAAGGCCTACAAGCAGCTAAATTTTCATAACTTTGTAAATCTACGATCAACAGGCATCCACTCGGCATCATCGGTTATTGAGATTTTATGTGACACTCACCCAGGTTGAAGTACGGCCTGGCTGGCACGTCCAGTCCCACTGCCTTTTCCTGCGACAGTATAAGTCATAGGCGCTTGACCAGCCACAATAGCTTGAGAACCCTCCCGAGCTGTGCCTTCCAGACCCTGACCGCTGGCAGCGTTCATTGCAAACGCAAACCTGCATGCACG
Source organism: Chara braunii (assembly GCA_003427395.1). Lineage (NCBI taxonomy): Eukaryota > Viridiplantae > Streptophyta > Charophyceae > Charales > Characeae > Chara > Chara braunii. The sequence continues at coordinate 68,754 of BFEA01000670.1, read as the reverse complement.
CCACACAAGGGTCAGGTCCTTCACCCTCGCCTTGATTTGGTGAAAAGACTCTCAGGTCGCAGTCCCTCGGGTTTTCGTCGCCAGTCAATCGCACCGCCATCGTCATCACTCAAGTTAGTCAGAAGTCAGCGGTCTCTTTAGTCAGTTCCTCCCTGTCTGTCTATCCCCGTCCCGGTAAGTCAGTCCTTTCACACCACGTACCTCACCATGAACCTGTCTGCCTGCAGAATTGGAGACCAAACMCCCCCCCCCCCCAACCACCACCACCACCAGCCCACTCGACCCTCATCCCCGTCTATTGCGTCTTCTTTTCACTCACGTGCCTCCGCCAACCCGCCCCTATTTGATCGTTTCCTTCTTTCCTTTTTTCCCTCCAATCTCACAGTTCAATCGCAGGAAACGCCTTCTGACGAGCAGTTGGCTAGGATCTTCTCCTCCCTCATCACCCCACTACGCTCTTCCATAACCCTTCCCCCTATCTTTGCCGATGAAAAAATTCAGCGCATTTTTGTTTTGCGCCCTCTGACAGTCTCACTTCTTTCACTTCACCTTTTCTTCCTTCCTTTGATCTTACCCACCACTATCACCTCCTTGCAATCTAGCTCCGTGGAAAGGAGATTCGACTCTAATCTCGTCACCTCTGATCTTCTAGAATTCGTGGAAGACGCCGCCTTCTGCACTTTGCAAAATAACGCCCATTCTTCAAGTTTTTTCTTCTTGCAACGAGAACAAGCAATGAAACTGTTTTCTCACTCCTTCTACTTCAACCTCCTCCTCTCATTACGGGACCCCCAGTCTGAATCTTCTATCTCCTCAGGAGCGATGAAGAGCAAGCGCAGCGCTGGCAGACTACAAGGAGCAGCATGTGCACGACTAACGTATTCCTTTTTACTGTTTCTCACTCTGCTTGGCTTCTACACAGGTTGACTCCTCAGTATTATGGGTTAATAACAGTCTGCTGAGCCTAGCGGAGAACCTACCCTCTCCTGGAAGACTACCAGGTTTTATCTCACCACTCGCTTTCTTCTTAAAGGGATTCTTCAAGCAGCTTGTCAAGACAAACATCTCTCATATTCTTCTGCACCAACTCTCATCCAATCAGGGTTTGAACCTTGGTTCAGACTACTCACAGACCAAGCCTGCGGAACTGCGATCCAGTACCATTCAACACCGACATTTCCAAGTGAAGTCTCATATCCATCGCACAGACAATACCGCGACTCATCATAAAGCTTTAAGCAGCAACTCACATTTTCAAGTCCTCGACCAGATGAATCAAGATGCCGCAGAGGAAGATTTGAGACCCTCCCTCCAGGAGAAGATCTTATCGTACATCCTCCGACTATGTCTCCGCGTCCAATCCGCCCTCCCCTAACCGCCCGATTCTTGTACAACAGTTGCTCATAATCCCGCGCCCGCACCAAACCCGCACACAACCCCCACCGTCCATCTCCACAAACCCTCCCACTCCAAAGACCCATCGGGCGAGAAGAAGCAGTGCCTCTTTAGAGGCTTAAATTACGTCTCCCTTTTCTGCATCATTTTTTTTTTTCTACTCGTCTTCTTTGTCTACTTCCTCTTATTATTTCACTCACCCATTCACACTTTTTTTTTGCCCCCCTCTTCTCAAAACCAAGTGGACGATATTAACAGTTAAATCGACCTAAAGTGTCGTTACTTCTCCTTTTCTCCCAGACATTACGCAGGAAGAGGGAGAGAAAGGAGGAGTCATAAGGTAGCCGCTGTCGGGACAAATACCCTGACAAAGGTATCAGGGTATTTGCTGGGGATTTTAAACATCAGACGCTGTCCGACTCTTTCATTGAATTGAAGGACTTGATGAGACTCACGTTGCCAAAAGTTTATTCAGACTAAGCCAATGACCAAGATACTGAAAGTTTTATAAACTATAGCTCAAACGCTTGTGTCGTCCGAAGACAATGGCGGTAGTCGGCAGTTTTGTCGAGGCCGCAGAGGCATGCAGACATGAAAATGCTAAAACCAGACCAATTTTACCTAGCAGCTGCACGATTCAGAGCCTAAGTAGGCTAAAAAAGAGGGACGCGTCGGGTATAGGGCCACGACGCAGGGAGAATAGGAAGTTTTCTTTATTTCCTGGGCCCGTCGGGTTTGAATTCGAGCCAGGGGGTTGGCAGGCCGATACCAAGGGTTACTCGGTTGGGTGACCAATCACCTCGTGGTCACATGGCCAAACGACGGGGCAGGGCCTGCAAGGCTATAAGGAGGAGGAAGGTCAGGGTTAAGCTCTTCTTATAGAGGAGTTGCTCCTATCACTGCCGTGATAGGAGCTGGCCCAATAGGTAGGACATCTGACTGTTATCCGGCAGAGACCGGGATCGAGCCTTGAATGTGCCACTAATGGCTTCTTTTGGAGTAGCCTCGCTATAAGCAGTTCGGGTGTGGCCGATTTCGGCCGCACGATCGTCAAGATCATGCGGTGGAAATCCGTCACGCCAAGATTAGCATGACCCCTGCATAAGGATGACACGCATAAATCGAGAAAATGACCAATTTTTTATTATTATTTCCCATAGGGAATTGAACTCAGGTCCATATATCGGAAGGAAGGGGGGAAGACGCCAACAAGGCGTAGGGTAAGAAACCGTGGCTGTTGGTTTATGTCAACGGCTTCACTACTAAAAAAAAAAAAAAAAAAAAAAAAACGAAACAAAGTGAAAACGAGGCAACAGCCTCGTAGGAACAAAAGGCAGAAGAAAAGTTTTTTCAGGCTGTGTGGGAGCATGTTTAGCTCCTCACTCAAAAGGCACGAATATTCATGATTGCGAGATTTTGAATCTCACGGCTCACGATACACGCGTGGAGGAGGAATTGTGGGAGTTAAGCGGAGAGGGAGAGAGAGAGAAATGGGAGGATGGGAGAAAGGAGGACCTACTCCTCCCGACCTGCCAGCTGCCTCCCCGTTGTCAGGGGGGGGGAAGAAGAAAAAGAAAAAAAAATAATAATAATAATAATAAAAGAAAAGAAAATGAGAAAATGAGAGTCGGTTAACCGAGCCCCTATTTTCCACCTCAGTTTATAAGAAAACCATAAGGCCATTTCAAGCAAACTCTACACCAATGTATAGAGTGCACTTCTTACTAACATATTATTAAAAAAAAAAAAAAAAAAAAAAAAAACACATAAAACAACACCTTAAAAGTGCATTTTCAAGCAATTTCGCCAAAAAACAATTCATCGAAATTTCAGGATTTTCAGTATGATCAACAACACAAATTCTACTAACCCTAATGACACCAAATTTGACACACAGCAAGCTTGTCCAAAAACAAAAACATGTAAAAAAAAAAAAATCCAAAAAAACACAAAATTTGACCCCGAAACCCTAATTTCAGGATCATTCATGGTTACTCAGGGCCGAAAAGTGGGGGTCCCCGTTAACCGCTTGTGAAGAAAACGGGATCAGATTTTTTTAAAAATCTGTATTTTTTTGGATTGTGCCAATATTGTTTTGGCGGTATAAAACAATTTTGTCGGCCTTGAAATATTTTCTGTAGGTAGCTAGGCACCTAGGCCATGTACGTGAATGTTTTCAAATTTTTTTATTGGGCGAATGTTTTTTTTTAAATCATAAAAGTCGGGGTATTTTTTGCATCCCGCTCTGAGCCTATCGGGATTTGAACTCATGAATTTTCACGAGTTGTTTCCCTACCTCTCCCAACCTGCAACTGCTCTCCCCGTTTTCAGGGGAGGGCAGAGGAAAAGGAGGGAGTGTTGTTGGTTTCAACACCATGCACCTGACTGAAGTAATGGTCGGGTGCATTATAGTTATAGTTAGTTTTATTTTCATTTTTACCTTGTCTATTTTTTTTTATTTTGTGCATTCTCGTGAAGACACTTGTCCTCAGAAGGTATTACCTCCGGTAGGAACTGCCAGAGGTAATTGTCAGGCTCCCGTTTTTAGATGGAGTACGGGAATTGGGTCATAAAAGAAAAGGCTAAATACAGTCGTTTCCCCGATGTATCTGCCTTGGAAAAAAAGTTCAGGTATATCAACCCCTTATCAAAAAAATAAAAGAAAAATAGATTTGGAAATGGCAAAGGCTCAGCTATCTTGTGAAACTCCGAGATAGTCGAGACAAAGAAAATAAAAATAAAAATGAGGCAATTGAGGGAACTGCCCCCACTAAGGCTGTGGCTGTTGTGAGACCACAGTTAGACTTTGAGAGGGAGAGAGAGAGAAATGGGAGGATGGGAGAAAGGAGGACCTACTCCTCTCGACCTGCCAGCTGCCTCCCCGTTGTCAGGGGGGGGGGAGAAGAAAAAGAAAAGAAAAATATAATAATAGTAAAAGAAAAGAAAACGAGAAAACGGGATCAGATTTTTTTTAAAATCTGTATTTTTTTGGTTTGTGCCAATATTGTTTTGGCGGTATAAAACAATTTTGTCGGCCTTGAAATGTTTTCTGTAGGTAGCTAGACACCTAGGCCATGTGCGTGAATGTTTTCAATTTTTTTTATTGGGCGAATGTTTTTTTTTTAATCATAAAAGTCGGGGTATTTTTTGCATCCCGCTCTGAGCCTGTCGGGATTTGAACTGCTGAATTTTCACGAGTTGTTTCCCTACCTCTCCCAACCTGCAACTGCTCTCCCCGTTTTCAGGGGAGGGCATAAGAAAAGGAGGGAGTGTTGTTGGTTTCAACACCATGCACCTGACTGAAGTAATGGTCGAGTGCATTGTAGTTATAGTTAGTTTTATTTTCATTTTTACTTTGTCTATTTTTCTTTATTTTGTGCATTCTCGTGAAGACACTTGTCCTCAGAAGGTATTACCTCCGGTAGAAACTGCCAGAGGTAATTGTCAGACACCCGTTTTTAGATGGAGTATGAGAATTGGGTCATAAAGGAAAAGGCTAAATACAGTCGTTTCCCCGATGTATCTGCCTTGGAAAAAGGGTCCAGGTATATCAACCCCTTATCAGAAAAATAAAAGAAAAATAGATTTGGAAATGGCAAAGGCTCAACTATCTTGTGAAACTCCGAGATAGCCGAGATAAAGAAAATAAAAATAAAAATGAGGCAGTTGAGGGAACTGCCCCCACTAAGGTTGTGGCTGTTGTGAGACCACATATACTTTGATCTTGGACAGATCAAGGGCTCACTGTGAGCCCACAATTTTGTCTGGGGAGGCTGGGGGTTGGAGTGACGTCAAACCCTCCTCAACCACTATAAAACAGGCAGTTGTCCCCAACTGCCACACAAAGCACTCGTGCTGCCAGAGTGTGGCAAGCGCACTTGAGTGTTGTTGGGCCGCTGGAGGAGCTGTCAGAGGCAATGTGGGAGGAGGCTAAAGGACTGCAGAAGAGCTTCGGACGAGGAAGAAGGCAGCCATAGTCGAGGCAGGGAGCACTCTGCTCCATCCTTAGGCTAGTGTTGGGCCTTTGGGACAGATCTTGGGACCGCGCTGCTGGACCGGGACTGTGTGGCAAAAGTTGTACTTTGGGTCTGAATTTTATTCAGGTCCAAAGCTTTATTAATTTGATGGCGGGACTTCCTCTGTAGTGGCAGGCTTCAAGGTGGCGCAGATGGAGGTACCGGCGAACTGGACCACGACAGGCTGCTTCCCCACTTTTGTGGGGATATGCTGCCGATTTTTTTCGACATCGACGGCGATTATTTTTGCTGCGTTATGCTGCAGAATTTGTTGCACGTCCGGTGACACTGAACAGAGGGGAGGTGTTGTCCGTTTTGTGGCACGAGGAGGTGTTGTCCATTTTGCGGCACGAGGAGGTGCTGTCCGTTTTGCGGCAGGACAAAAAACTGTTCATTTTGCGGCATGGCAGAATTGACATTCCGGTGGGAATATGTTGCCGATTTTTCCTGGCGTCAACGACGGTAATTTTTGCAGCGTTATGCTGCCGAAATTGAGGTTTGTCAGGCGGTAGTAAGAGGGAGAAGGTGCTGGTTTTCTTTTGGTGCGTCGAGAGACATGCCGTTAATGTCGGTGGAGGGGTAAATTGCAGTAAAATTGTTGTGGCGGTACGACGAGCGGCATTAGTACTAGTGGCGACAGTCTGCGTATTGGACCACGTCTATCAAGGTGGAACAACACACCGTTTTTTTTTTGCACATGTTAGCGGCGGTGGGGCCATTTGACCTTGACCTAGTGGAACTTTGGGACCGGCAGAGCGCGTGAGCGGGACTGGCGATGCCGGCGAAGTGAGAACTTGAGTGTTCTATTTTTTTTTTTGAGAAATGCGAGACTTACCTCGAGACTGCGGTTTTTTCGGCGACGCATATATGTTACTTGACTTTCTTGAGTGGCTCACGGCATGTTCGACACCACTTCACTCAAGGTCAGTTGATTGACTTGGACTCTTCTTCACACTTGTGTGCACCCACACTTTGCTTGGTTCTGTTTGTTTTGAATGTTCAAAAGAAAAGGTTGAGTAAAGCGTGTGTGGTCATGCATGTGAAAAATGAGATCCGACGGGAGTATGGGTTGCTGAATTTTTTGGAATTGTTGGTTGTTTTTGTGTGTGCAGGTAGGTAGAGGGATGCTTGCAAAGAAAATTGATTATGCCTATTTAAGAAAAGGGAAAAAAAATGTATTCTTTTACTTCTCACCTGTCTGCATGCAAAAAATGATTCGTTGTTTTGAAAAACGTTAATTTTATGTGTTACCGTAAAACGAATTCGATTGAAGGAAAGCAGATAAGGTCAAACGGACTTGGTTCTTCTCCCGCGGATTAACCATTTTTATCCCTAATGACCTTATCTACCTATATCTGTCCAAATGATTTTTATTCTCTATTACTTCTGACTTTTTTTTCGTCGAAATTACCTTAGGCAGGGGAGGATGAGAACAGCGAAAAAAAAAATATTTGCAGTGAACATGTTTTCTCTTCCAATGAAGCATATGGGGAGGGGGTTCGTTGTTTTAGGAGCCGATCTTGTTATCGAACCAGAGTGGACCGTTCTACGGGGGGGTACTTTGCCGATTCGGTGGAGACAGCCCGACTTCTGAGATGCGAATCTTGAGTTCGAACGAGGAAGAGTAGTACCCCAGACCACTTCCTAGAAGGAGAGACATGCAACACTTCAAGAAATGCACCTGATCAAGAATCATCCGCAGAACACCCTATCTAGGAAGATTAAAAACATATGAAGATGGGATTGCTTGTCTCATTTTAAGTCGCCGGTAGAGTGGAATAAATGACTTTGGCATCGCATCTCATCAAGTCAAAACTAAGGCGGACCGATGACCTTGTCGGTTGCATCGTGATTATTGTCGAAACTAACTCCTCGTTGGCGGATGTATGATTGTTTTGTGAAGTTCGACCGGGGGTGGTCATATTTTATTTAGATCTTGTGTTATTAGATGTACTGTATGATGATTTAAATTCTTTTGATTATCACGTCAGATGGGATATACAATCCTATCGACTAAGGACGATTCTTTTTGATATAACTATATATGGGTGTTATAAATTTCTTTTGACTAGTGCCTAAGGGGACTAGGATTAATTTGGGTTTCACGCTCAGTTGAGACCGTCCTAGTCGACGGGCGTACGTTTGGTACCTAGGAGATCGGCGCCCTAAGGGACGGACGACGTTCGGGTCCGCTTGGCGTTAACCAAGCGTATCTATACTACAACGAACGAGCAAACGCCATCGGCTGATCTACCTCTGCGATTGCATTTAAAAACTTTCGCACGCGGGTTAGTAGCTTGGCAGGGATACGTCCCTAAGTGTGGTGACAGCCCCTTAGGGAAGCAAGTTGTGCCCCGCGAGAACCTATCCTGTCGTAGGGGACCGCGAGATGTACATCTGGCGCACTCGGCTAGAGCGGCGAAAGGAGCGATGCAACCCCGTCTGTCTCGACAGTTCGTGGGATATTTTGCATCATTCCCGAGTTGTCTCTGTTTCTTATTTTGGTTTTACTCCTGCGTGACATAGCCGGGAGGGTTCCTGCCTCTTCTCGAGAAAAGGCGGGGGCCGATGCGCTCGACACCGCAACGGAGGAAATAAATGTCAGGGTAAAGGTGTCCAATCAACCTAAACAAGAGGTCTGTCTGAGCGGGATGTTTTTTTTCAATACGATCTCATCTTGATAAAAAAAATAAGGAAGAAAGACAGGTAGAATCGAGGGTCGAAATGTGACCCAACTACACTACAAGCAGTGGACGTAGGATCAACAACTTCTATAACACTTTGCAAAGCAAGTTTCAAACCGATACGAGGGAAACAAAGAAAGGATTGTTTATCAACATAGATATACTCTCATAATACTTACGTTATCCTTTTGCTGTTTTTGCATGTTACAAATCATGGAAGAATTTCTCCGCATTTTCATTGAGCACCTCGTCTCTTTTACATTCAGATTAACTACAACTATCCTCCTTTTGATCCCCCTCAACCCATTCCACAGACTTTCTTTTTCCATCTTCACAATACTCTCCATATTCCTTCTCCTTCATTTTCTACCATTTATCCCTCCACTTCTCCTTTGCACATTCTTTTTCAGAAGATTGCAAAACAAATTTGATATCCTTGCCCATTTTGGCATTTGAAATCACCCAAGAAGGGGGCAAATTTAAAATTAAAAAAAAAAAAAAAAAAAAAAAAAGTTCTTTTCGAAAGATTGTTGAACAAATCTGATATCCTTACCCATTTTAGCATTTAAATTAATCCAAGAGGGAGATAGATTCCTAAAAAAAAAAAAAAAAAAAAGGAGGG
>BFEA01000670.1:40218-59802 GCA_003427395.1 Chara braunii | reverse complement strand
AAAAAAAAAAAAAAAAAACAGAGGGAAAAAGGGTGGGTAACGAAAAGCTCGCACATATTAAAACTTATATTGTTGCCTTAAAAAAACAACAACATGGAAACTAATTTACAACCAATGTTTGTGCAGATGGATCATTGGTTCAATACTTTCCTCACTGCATCCGGCCCTCGATCTGTCWTTGGTGMAAAATYTATGTTGTGCTTCGTATACTACCCGCCACTTTGACACCTGGAAAAATTGTTGACTTCGTTAATTCCCTTTCTTCGAACCTTAATGAACTCCTCTGCAATATTCAAACACTTGTCATGGAAGAACTACACAAGGTACATGTCCACACTATTAGATTAAAGAATCCCCTACCACCGCCTCCCTCCCAACCTCCACCCCCAAACACCCCACTTCTCCAACCATCAACACCCTCCCACCTCACCTCCCTCTCCTGCATTCAAACACCTCATCATTTTTTTTTGTATAACGTCCTCAAGCTACCATCGAGGCGTTTGAGCTACTCAAGCAGCAAATGACGCTCAAGTTGGAAGAAAGTCGTTTTTCCATCGAGCAACTCAAGAATCAACTCATTGAGAACTTGAAGCAAGAGGAGAGCTCAAATTTGAATAAACTTTACCAGAAGCTTCAATCGGAGATAGATGGAATCCAACAGAAGCTCAACGACAAATCTCAACTTGCGTACAAAGAACTGTCAGCCTAAAAAACAATGTTCGTCTCTCTCTGCTACTATTCACAGATTCAAACATAAATCTGTTTCCTTGCCATCAATATGGATTATTCTTACTATCCCATTGGCAAGACCTTTGCTTCAGACTTCGGTGCAAGAGTGGCATTGGTAGCCAAGGACTGTGTTGAACAACTTGTCACAAAGACTGTAAAACAACTACTCGATAAGGCGATAAGACAAGGCATGGACAAGACCGTACCCATCATCAAGTATGAATATAATTACTGGGCGAGCCTTGTCAAGTGCGAGGCTCACAGATAAGCAAAGGGTCATTGCCCGACTATACAAATTATCCCCCCCGGACTGCCAAGAGGTCCATGCCATCCACGTTGAGGGACTTATCTATTGTTTTGTTTTATCTTGCAGACTGGGAGTTCTGGAATCGGAATCTTCGTCATATAGAAAGAAGGATGAACACATGAAGACTGAAGATGGCAAGAGTTTTCCATCCAAGCGGCACTTCGAAGATGACAAGAACCGTGGATACAATTACTACCGAGCAACCAAGAAGTCTCATACATACTACGACCACAAGCACGCAAACCAATCTCGATCGATAGCAGCTGATTTCGTCAGATTCTCTCAATAATCTACCCTCCTTTCCCCATTCCCTCTATCCCAACTATCCTCTTCAATCTCCAAATGCCACCTTCAACTTTAGATCTCCGCCTTGCCACCTCTGCTCTCGAGGAACATGCATCACGGTTAAGAAATTATGATAACTTGTTCGTCGTCTCTCCCTCAAAGCATTTCTCCGATTGGTTTCTTCTACTTTCCTCTTCTTCTACAAGATATTCCCACTTTGTGCTGCAATTAATCCATCAAGATGTCAGACTCCAGTTCAATGGCATTTCCCACATCCCAACTTTAAAAATATTGAAGTAAGAAGAATGGTAAAATTTATCATTCCCGCCTCCAGTTTCAAGCATGTCCTTAAACTCGATTCCCCTCCACCACTCACCATACCTACCCATAACAACCCCCTCAACACATCAAATTCATCTCCTTAACATTCTCCTGACTTCTCTCCACTGGAGTCATAGAACCCTCATCGCAACCCATGGTAATCAACCCCGTGTTTGCAACATAAAACTCTTCTAAAACCTGCTTCATTCTAGATGTCCGTTTTGTAATTCTCTTTGTCACCTTCCCACATTTCCATTACGAATCCATTGACAATTTTACTGTCTACCTATCAGGCTCATCAACCCAAGACTTTTTTACATGCTTTGACATCAAGAACAACTATTATCACATCCCAGTTCACCCCAAGTTACGCCCTTACCTAGCTTTTAATTGGAATGGACTCAACTACCACTTAACAACCCTATGTTTTAACATCTCTTCTGCATGTTGGAGCTTCACAATTGTTATGCAGGAAATCATGGTCGAACTCCGCATCCGTAATGTTTTTGCCACGTCTTACATCGATGACTCTGCACTCGCCAACCATTTTTTTTCTCTACTCCTATGACAATCATTCAACTATGTCGTTTTACTCCACAACCTTGGTTTGTTCCTCAGTTTTCACAAATGCTCTTTCCTTCCATCACAAATCATTTGTTTCCTTGGTTCTATCATAGACTCCCATTCCAAACGAATAAGAGTTTCTGAAGATAAGATTTAAATGATCCTCAGTCTCATCCAATCCTCTTCAAATTCATCTTGCAGATCAATCGCGAAGCTTGCAGGAAAACTTGTCTCTCTCTCAAAAGTTTTTATGTCGACTCACCTCTACCTTTCATCACTTTATGAAGCCATCTCATCGGCTATTTGGGACTCTCCTGTTCACATCTCAGACAACCTTATCCAAAATCTCATATGGTGGATCCTTCACCTACCTCATCTTCCAAGCATACTCTGGATCATCCGCCCTGCATCTCTCTTCATATTTACCGATGCTTCAGCGACCCAAATCGCAACAGTTATTCACCCTCTTCACAAACACCCTATCATACTTAACCAATGCCTACCCGAATCGTTGCTCAACTCCTCCACTCCTAGAGAATTTTTCGCTATACCGGAGACCTTTAGATTTCTTGCCACAACTCGCCCCGAACTTCTCTCCTGAGCTTCTATCAGACTCCACTCAGATAGCCAGACATCTACAATATTACTTCTCCACATGAAATCCACTGATAAATCCTTCCTATGGTTACGAGAAACCGCCTCCATTTTAGTGTTTTTTTATGCTTTTCTCGATCCTGTCTGGATACCCGAAACCCTTAATGCAATCGCCGACTCCATCTCCAAAATAGAGCGGCAAACCATATCAAGGTTGAAATATTTTTCAAATTAGGCACACCAACCATTAATTTTTTTGCATCCGATTATCACCACGTTTGTCCAACCTTTGATTTCAAAAACTGGTCAATCAAAACATCTAAGATAAGTAGCTAGAATGAAACTTATTACTATCCCACTCCTACCGTTGAATCTTTCCATCTACAACACTACTACATCACACTCTCTCCAAAGCATTCGCTAGTCCAACTTACTACCTTCTCATACTACCCTCTTCGCAACGCACCTCGTGGTACTCTCGCATACTCTCACTTAGCAGTATCCACCGTTTCACCATCCCGGAATCCAGATTCTCCTGTTCTCCCTAGTCCGAGGGTTCAAACCAGCATCCCCAACCCCACAATCCTCAGTCTCACTGCAATCTTTTTTTCAACCTAAACTATTTTCCTCACTCTTTTTTTCCCATCCCCGACGAATCTCATAACCACACCTCATAAATGTCCCGACACTGCTCCATGTCCCTTGTCGCATCATCTCTCCCAAACTCCATCCCTCTTCTATTCCCGCCTACCTATCCCATCCGGAAGTTGTTCTCACTTTCTCCTTCATAAACACCCACCTCTTCAAACCATTTCCCTATGTGCTCATTAAAACCACTACCACTCACCGGACGCTCACCATGCATCGATCGAAATACATATCCTCTCCTTATATCTTGCCCTAACCGATCATAACTATGCACTAACTCGGAACGCCAACCTAAAAAAGTCTCCTCCTTGCCATGTGGATTATGTAATTTAATCATAAACCTCTCACCGTGTCGATCAGTTTTAGTATACCCCGGTCGCACAACCCTTTGCTCAAAATCGATCTCCTTATACTGTAATCTCAATCCCTAACCACACTGCTGCCAACTTTCCCACAAATATAAGAACGTTCCACCATCACGATAAATCTGAGTTTCTTGATATCCTTTCAATACTTTCACCTTCTCTCGATTATGCTCCAACACTCTCTTCAACTTCACCCATCTTAAAGGACGTGCTGACTCTTCAACCACACCTCTCGGCAAAGAGTATTCCTGATACGCTTTTCATAATGCCCACACTCTGCTACTTTGATAAGGGTCCCCGTCACTATCTCTCCTAAGCAGTCAAAGACATGCGCTCAAGCAATTAACAACCGTGTATACGGGTGATGGAGACACAAGCGGGAGGTCTTCAACATCGAAAGTTTGACACCGACCCTCTACTTCAATAAGCCACTGACTGCTAACAAACGACAACACGTCCAAGTCGATGCAGGTCATGCAGTCTCTTCCAACTTTATTCCGTTCCAACCATTCATTGAAAGCACAAAGGAGTTTCTTTATTTCATTTCTCCATCGCCGACCAGCTCCATACTCTCCAACCAATGCGCTGCTCCACTCAAGACCAGCCTCGTATCCACCTTTAATCTCGGGAGTACAACATTTCTACCTCTTGTCTCCATTGCTTAGTCGTTCGTTACACCAGTCCTTGCAAGACGGCAACATTACTTTTGGGGTGATGGAGGCAGTTAGGCGGTTTTATGAGGTGTGCGGGCCTGCATCCCACTTTCTTGACTCCCTTCTGTGCGATCTTGCATCATCTACGAACTATAAATTTCCTGTTTTATCTGGAAGAGACTTGTGTAGCATTATACCAGCAACTGCGCACTCAGTTGCACACTAAGTGGACGAAATAGATTCAACGCAACAACTATCCTCGGTCCGCATCAACCGAACCAACAGGTTCAAGGTTGGGAAAAAGTTTTGGGATATTGGCACTTGGTACTTCCCATCACAACAGTAGACTCACTACATCCAAGGCCTATAAGCAGCAAAAATTTTCATAACTTTGTAAATCTACAATGAATGGGCATCCGTTAGGCATCAACGGTTATTGAGATTTGATGTGTCACTTACCCAGGTTGAAGTACGGCCTCGTTGGCACGTCCAATCTCACTGCCTTGTCCTTAATTTCTGCATTCCTACACAGGTCTGCTTTATGTAAATAAGGAAAAAGAAACTCCTTAGATGATGTCAGATCGCACAGAAGTGAGTCATAGAAATGAGTCGCAAGCCCTCACACCTCAATAAAATTAAGGGCGGGTGAGACTGCTTCACCAAATCAAGGCGAGGGAAAGAAGGACTCGACCTCTGAAAATACCTGACCCTTGTGTGGCATGCACGCAGGTTCGCGTTCGCAATGAATGCTACGAGCAATGGAGGCCTTGAAGGCGCAGGTCAGGAGAGCGTTCAAGCTATCGTGGTTGGGCAGACACATGTGACTTATACTGTCACAGGTCAAGGCAGCTGGACCGGACGGGCCAGCGAGGTCGTGCTCCAACCTGGGTAAGTTGTCACATCAAGATAAGATGACCGTAAATACTGAGTTACACATGTTTGCTCCAGGTAAATAAGGAAAAAGAAACTCCGTAGCTGATGCCAGATCGCACAGAAGTGAGTCGTGGAAGTGGGCCGCAGGCCCGCATACCTCCTAGAATCGTCCAACTCCCTCCATCGTCCCGCAAGTGACGTCGTCGTCTTGCAAGGAATGGTGGAACGAACGCTTGAGCGATGGTGGCTGGAGGCAAAAGCGGAGTACTCATGACCTTGATATGAGGTAGGGGTTGAGTGGAGCAGCGCCTTGGTTGGAGAGTACGGGGCCGGGCGGCGATGGAGAGATGGAATGAAGAAGCTTTTTTTTGCCTTGAATGAGTGGTTGGAGCGCAAAAAGGTTGGAAGAGATTGTATGAGCTGTAATGATTTGGATGTTCTGTCGTTCGTGAGCAGCCAATGGCTCGTCAAGGTAGAGAGTCGGTGCCGAACTTCCGATGCTGAAGGATTGTCGCTTGTGTCACCATCGACCGTTAACGAGGTCGTGAACTGCTTGAGTGCGAGCTTCTGGTTGCTTGGGAGAGATGGCGAAGAAGGTCCATGCCAGAGTAGCAGACTGAAATCGTTCTGCAAAGTGTATCGGGAGTATTCCTTGCATAGAGGTGTCATTGAGGAATTTGCACGACCCCTGAGGTGGTTGAAGTTAAAAAGGGTGTTGGAGCATATCAAGGAAAAGGTGAAAGTACTGAAAGGTTATCATGAAGCCCAAGCATATAGAGATGGGGGGGCGTTCCTGTATCTATGGGAGAGTTGGCAATGATGCGGGGAAGGATTGAAACTGCAATACAAGGAAATTGACTTTGAGCAGAGAGTTGTGCGGACATGATACACTAAGACTGGCCGTCATGGAGAGAGATTTATGATAAGACTGCAAGACCCGCAAGGCGGGGAAGATACCTTTCTAGGTTGGCTTCCCGAGCTGCTGGGTAATTATGATCGGTTAGGGCAGGATATAAGGAGGGGATATTTATTTCGGCCAATGCGAGGTGATGGTCCTATGAGTGAGGGCGGATTTAATAAGCCAATAGAAAGGTGGTTTAAGGAGGCAGGAGTTTATGAAGGAGAGGGCGGTCAGAATTTTCAAAAAGGGGGGGGTTCAGGCAGGGATAGAGGAGGGGTGGAGTCTGGGTGAGATGATGCGTAAGGGTACGTGGAGTAGCGTTGGGACATTCATGAGGTATGGATATGGGATACGTCGCGGATGGAAAAGGAGGAGCGAAGGGACTTAAGGTGGGTAAAAAGATTATCGTGAGATCGAGAATTGCGGGGTTAGGGGTACTGAAGTGCACCCTCGGGCTAGGGAGACAGGAGAATTTGGACTCGGGTATGGTCAAACGGTGGGTGATATTGAGGGAGAGGATGCGGGGATACTAGGAGGTACGTTGTGATGAAGGTAAAATGAGGAGATAAGGAATTGGGCTTGCGATTGCTTTTGAGAGGGTTTGGTGCAAGAGTGATGTTGGAGGGAAGATCCAACGGCAGGGAAAAGATGGAAGGAGAGTCCAGTTTAGTGAGAGTGCGTCTATGTGGGATGCTTTGGTTGACCAGTTCATGGAGACGAAGGTAGGGCAAACATGGTGATAATCTAAAGCAAAAAGATATATTGCTGGAACGCCTATTTTGGATAAAATTTCAACCTTGATGTGACTGGCCAATCCCCAATCAGTATTGTCCTCAATTTTGGAAATTGAGTCGGTCTTTGTATGTAAGGCTCTTGGTATCCAGACGGGACTGAGGAGAGAATCAAAAGTGACTAGAATGGAGGCGATGCTTCGTAGCCAAGGGTTGAAGGATTCGTTCGTTGATATGCAAAGGAGTAGGGGTACGGCAGCTTGGCTATCAGAGTGAAGTCTGATGGAGGCAGAGGAAAGAAGGTGAGGATGCAGGGAGGCAAGAAATCAGAATGTTTCGAGGATGGCGAACAATTCTCTATGGGTTGAGAAGGGATCCAGTAGAGATTGAGGCAAGCATTGGTTGAGTGTGATTGTGTGTTCATGCATAGGTTGAATTAATGTTGCGATTTGGGTTGCAGAGGCGTCAGTGAAGATGGATAAGGAAACGGGGCGGATGGTCCAAAGTCTTCCTGGTAGGTTGGGTAGGTGATAGATCCACCAAACAAGGTTATGGATGAGATCGTCGGAAGTAGGGATGGGTAGGTCTCAATTGGCTGGCGAGATAGCTTCGTAGAAAAAAAAAAGGTAGAGGTGGGTAGGTAAGAAAGCCTTGGAGAGGGAAGCAAGTTTTCCTGCAAGCTTCGTGATTGTTCTGCTGGAAGGATTTGATGAGGACTGGTTAATTAGTTTAGAAATTTTATCATCAGGAACCCTTATATGCTTATAGTGAGAGTCCAAGGTAAATCCAAGGAATTTGATGGATTGGGAAGGTAGGAAGGAGCATTTGTTGGTGCTAAGAAAAAAAACAAGGTTGTGGAGCAGAGCAACATAGTTGAATGATTGTCATAGTACCAGGCGTAAGTCCCTATTGGCGAGTGCAAAATCATCGATGTAGGAAGTGGCAAAAACGTAACGAACACGTAATTCCGCCATCATTTCTTGCATGACTGTTGTAAAAATCCAGCAAGCTGAAGATAAACCAAAACACAGAGTTGTGAATTGGTAGTTAGATCTATTCCACTAAAAAGCTAGATAAGGACGTGATTTGGGGTGAATTGGCATATGGTAGTATCCATTCTTTATATCATAACATGTTAGCAAATCATGAGTTGGGGATCATGATAAGTGAGCAGTGGCATCATCAATGGACTCATAGTGGAAAGGTGGAAAGGTGACAAAAAGGTTGACAAAACTAACATCCGAGATGAAACGAGTTTTGGAAGAACTTTCTGTTGCGAAAACAGGATTTACCACAATGGGATTCGGGGATGGTTCTATGAGTCCAGGGGAAAGGAGTTGAGAGACTGAGGAAGAGATAAAATTGATGTGGTGAGGGGGATTATTGTGGTTGGGTATAATGAGGAGGGGGGGGGGGGGGACTAAGCTTGAGGGCTTGCTTAAAGCAAGAAGCAGGGAGGACTGACTTGACCATTCTTCTAACCTCCACAATCTTAGTAGCTGAGACATGGGAAGTGTCATTGAATTGAAGTCTGACTTCGTGACGTTATCGATGCGAATACCCTTACAAGGGTATCCGACCTGTTTTTTTGCAAGCGACAGGAAATAAGTTTGGTTTAAAGTTTAGGTTTGTCGCGCGAGCCGCGGCTGCATCTGTGGTTTACGCTGACTGAATGGCTGACTACCGTAGAGAGTGTGTGGGTGCGCAGACTTAAGGCGCGCGTGATTTCTTTTGTTTTTGATGATCGCAGAAACTGGCGTTGATTGCCGGCCAGATTTTTATTTTTGATTAAACTAGGATTAAAAGGATTATGTCTCTTTTGATTGATGCGCTTGCCTGTCACCTGTGCCCACGTGTGGAGAACGACATCGGCAACGATAAGACTTTGAAGTGTTTTCAGTAAGACCGCGAGCCACGTGGTGTCCGTTTATTTAGGCGTCCGTCAGAGTTAGACCCAGACTTGGGCCTAGCATCAGAGATTACGGCGTCCGGTTTTCATCAAAGAGATTTAAGGATCAAGGTCGGGCGGCGACAACGGGGGAGCGTGAGAGCTGCACGAAGGAACCGCGGGGTTGAGGGCCGAACGGGGTTATCCCCTTCTTGGTTTTGTCGTCAGCGGCCTCGAAACGGTACTAGCGGTTCCTTTTCCTCGCTCATCGTACCCTGACGACTAAAAAATTCTAAATGTTTTTATTTGCCGTTTTATTATTATTTTTGCTCCGACGCTCCTTGACTCAGACGCGACACCTGATTCAGAGGCCGTCGCGGTGATCGAGGATCTTGAGGAGGCGCCTCCCTTAGTTGACCTACGAGTTCGTGTGTGCTCGGGGTGCAGGTGAAATACCTCGGGTCTGCCTGACTTGAAAGGTTGACCAGGGACGTTAATATACGAATGAAGGGTGGTGTGGACCTGGGTCGTACTTTCCCTCGCTTCCCACTTTGGAGAGCGTCGATAGCCGAAAGCGGAAGCGAATGGGAGAACATTCTGAGCAGCGTCGTGGGAAGCAGCAGCGAGGATGGCGGAGGTCGTTGCGAGTGTGCATCCCGCCGCCCGCCATCCGTCGAACTTAAAGGAGTTTGGGTGTAAGTATGGTCGTTGGGACCCGGAGAGTGGCGAGCGGCAGTCCAAGGCGCAGCAGCGGGGGCCACAGCCAGGGGTACCGCAGCAGGGCACCGTGGCCAACTATGTGGGTTTCCGTTCCCACCCTGATTTTCAAAATCCCCATTTGTGAATATTTGCTACTACCACCAAGATCTTCACTGGGCCCAGCTTCGCCTAGGCCCACGCTGCTGGCTTCGCAGGGGGCCCAGACCCTTCCAACCCGTCACAGTGTCAGAACCACCAGGGAGGCCGAGCATAAGCCGCATCCGCATTCGGGGCTGGTTGATTCGACAGGTAAGTTGTTACACACCCTTTAGCGGATTTCGACTTCAATAACCACTGTCCTACTGTCTGTAATACCCGCTGTAGTGAATAGTGCACAAGGCGGCACTGACCGGCATCGAGGTGAAAGAGAGGAGTGAGCCCGAATATGAAGTTGCGCCGGGTGCATGCGTGTCAACGGAGGACGTAACGACGAGCAGCAAATGAGAGAGGGAACGGGAGTGCCGAGGCAGCGGAGCAAACGAGTGCAGCAGCTATGGAATGAGGCAGCGAAGAAGATGGGCGCAAAGAAAGGGAGATAGCAAGCGTTAGTGCGAGACAAAGAAAGGCAAGAAAAAAAAGGAATGAATCAGGACACATTTTTGCGCCAGGTTCATTTGGAGAAAGAGGAAGAGCGATGAAGGAGGGATGAAGGCGGGAAGTGCATGACAACCCTGGTTCTTAACAGATTTCGGCAAACCAAAAGTCGAATCCAAGGTTTTGGGTTAGGGCGAGTAAGACGGTAGAGTCAGTTTGCGGAGCAGGTTAGTAAAGTAAAAGTAAGTAGAAAAAATGAGTGCGCGGGGTATGGCGGACAAAGAAACAATGAGGGGAGAGGAACGATATTTCACTCGATCCTTAATGAAATCGAGTGAAAGAAAGTAGTAAAGTCCGGGTATTCTGACCGGGCGAATCGATTGATGAAGTCAGAATGCGAGGGTAGTTAGTAGGTGTGGAGTTAGATAGAAGAAGCCTGAGTGAGGCGCGAAGATGTCGAAGTGGAGAGGGGAGAGGGTGGCGAAAGGCAAAAGCAGACAACTCACTCGATTCTCCTCGAAATCGAGCGAGTGAAAGAGTGAAGTAGGGGGTTTGAGGTGAGGCGAGTGCAGTAGTGGTGTTAGGTTTGCTCAAAGTCGTTAGTTTAGTCGAGTGAGTGAGAAAAACTGCGTGCGAAGGAGGAGGTAAGAGTGGAAATGTATCTTACCGTGTTCTGGCGGAAGATTCATTCTCATTTTGGGCACTTTTCGTAGGTAGTCAAGGAAAGTCCGATCACTCACAGTCTCCGCCGCCATTGTGGTCGATTGTGGGGGCGTAGCCTATCTGAAGATCGCACGTTTGCTCTCGCTGCAGTCGGCCTTCTCAGCGGTGGAGTAGAACGAAGGCGCAAACCAGAAAAGGGTGGATCAAGTTGGGTTGGAACGTCGGTTGCTGCATACGGGTAGAGACAGGTACTTACCTGACAATCGTCATCTGCCTCCCGCCCATCATCACCAGTTGTGCCAGAGAGAGAGGTTGGCCACGTGGTGTGGTTGGCGTCATGCAGCCTCTCCATGACACCGCTATGTATCCCCTCACGAATTAGTGGAAGATTCACTCTCATCTGTGCAGGTAAGCAAGCAGACAAACACAGAGAGGGGAATGATCGAGGTACTTACCTCGAGTGCACTGCAGATCCACCACGGTCGACTGCAGAAGAACGGGTGTGAGCCAGCTCGTGGTAGGAGGCACGTACCTGGTTTTTGTGGTGGTCTATGAGGCCGACAACTCCATATACTCCGTTGTTGATGATGATGGCAACATGTCGCTCTACTGCGTATGATCACGACAGATCAATTGTGTGATTGTGGCATGTGAACCGAGTACTGAGAGGAGTCAAGCTTGATCTGCAGTTTGGGATGGTGATGCGTGGCTATTCTTGGGCGGTGGGCTGAGTTGTCTGGCTAATTCCTCTAACAAACGAGGCTTCAAACTGCTAAATAGCTATGCAGGGACTGTTTTTCTCATGATCAGCGTCTTTGAAGGGTTGTTGGATGATCAACCAACAGAAGAATAAAGAGTGGACAACTTGAAAACTTTGTGACCTTGCTACTTACCGATATGAGAATCCGGATACTGCTACAATCGGGTTACCACTTCGAGTTGTTGATTGACTGAGCGAACTCCGGGTTGTTGTGCGAATAAGTGGTGTTGTGGCTACTTTCGGTTGCAGCGAACTGCTGCAGCTAGTGTTGGCCGCCCCATTATCGTGCTCAGATTAGGGCTACCACGTTGCTTGTTGAGTTATTGGTGTGTCTAAGTGTGACTATGCCCTGTAGTGGAGCTTATTGTGGCAGCTTGACTGCAGTTGATTAAGGAGGATGCGTCTTGTTGTGCATTGCTAAGCATCACCAGCATACTGACAAATGTAAGGGAGGTGTGCACTACTGAGCGCGATGGTGCGGTATGAGATTGAGGAAATGGGATTAGGTGGTAGGATCAGGCTCGCGAAGGGGGGTATTTGCTGTGAACTAAGAGGTCGTAAGAGGGTTGACTTCGATAGTTTGATTCCAGTTGACCAAACGGATGCGTGTGTTGGCCATCATTGTGGGGCCCTCAGGCGAGCGAAGATTACAAGGCCCTCTCCGGGGAGTTGAGTTGTCCCCCTCTTGTATCTCGGGCGTCTGAAACCTCTCTCTCTATCTTTCTTACTCAAAGTTTAGTTCAGTTCTGAGAGGAAGGCGGCAGGCGGGATTGCAACCCGTAGGACCGCAGCAAGACTTTGTGGGGAGTCAGCCCATCGATTGTGAGAGCTCTACCGGAACTCAGGAGGAGTTCTGGAGGCAGGGAACTAAAAGGTAAACATTGCTCTCCTCCTATAAACCCTGTTATAACCACTAACTGCACCCCATGCTATGTTTTGACTAAGTATACTGCGTGCATCCCTATTTTGACTTTTCAGTTTGACTTCCAGGACACAACCCAGGCTAAATAAAGGAATGTATCAACAGAAAAATTGTGCTCGCCACACCGTCGACACCAGTTGTGGAGAGTGAATTCGGTTTCGCCGCCTGTGCACGGCTGTTTGTGGAGAGTGGTCCTCGGACCTCTCCACAAAACAACATTCTGGAGAATGCAGGGCTTCACGAGTCGACATCAGGTAGACAAAAAAAATTAACTTCTCTGTAGAAGAAATATAATGGCGAGTAAGTGCAACCATGACTCGAGTTCGACGCTATTCTCAGTTTTTTCACTCTCCACGCATCCGTCCGCCATGAAATGTGACGGATGGCAAGTAGTGCAACTAGGCCCTTCATCTAGTGCAGCGACTAGGCCCTTCATCTAGTGCAGCGACTAGGCCCTTCATCTAGTGCAGCGACTAGGCCCTTCATCTAGTGCAGCGACTAGGCCCTTCATCTAGTGCAGCGACTAGGCCCTTCATCTAGTGCAGCGAAGGCGCGAGTAGTGCAGCGAGGCCCTTTGTCGCGTCCGCCGTTTGTCGTCGCTTACGTCAGGCGTTCGTCGTCGCTCAGTTCGTTGAATGTCCCCGTTGCCCGCGCGCCTTCGTTCGAGCATTCTTCGTGTTCGTTAGATTCTTTTTTTTTTTTTTTTTTTGAAAGCTTCAGATCCATGTATTACAAAAATGAGACGAGGTCGGGGACCTCACAATTCAACCCGGAGTTATCCTGGCAGCTTCAGCCAGTTTAGCTTACAAGCGTCGCTCGAAAAAATCCTCCTCAACTCCGAGACAATTCAATGCTATTGCTGGAAACCATGTCCAGCGTCTCCCAGCTAATTCCAAGAAAACTTCCCAAAATTAACCATGAAGTACTTAGTAAAAAGGGGCGTCTTTTATGTCCGCCAATGCTACTACCCTTATCATAACCCTCCGTAGAGGCACGTCCATCAGCTCTGAGTAGCAGACTGAATTACAACAACCAGGTAAACCTCTAAGAACCTATACCGGTCCTATCTTCTGATTAAAACAACCCGGACCACAAAAGTCATACCAAGCTGTCCGACTTTCAAATTAATCATGTGTATCAAACAGCCATGTACATATCTCTAGTTTTACTTCAACATTCACCAATGACAATCTGTTGTCTTTGGCCCAAGTCTTATGAAATCGAAGGAAATTCATTTTTATTTTGTTTGCACGTATAATACGCCAAATATTCTGCTTCACCTGCTGTCTCTGCTGCTGCTGTGGTATATCATCGTTCCTGAACACTTTGGAGTTTCTGGCTTTCCAGATTACCTCCATAAGTACTCCCCTGCAGAAGAGGGCTACATAGCCCCAATCTGATGAAAAGGAAAAGCCCGGGGGAAGGGTGGCTGAAAGCATCCAAGAATCCGTTCATACAAAGGCACCGCCTGTAATCTTTACCCAGTGACTTTTCCACCATTGCAGGAGCTCAATCACCATTGGACAATGCAACCAAATATGAACCATGTCTCCCAACCCCAGTTACATCGAAGGCATTGGGTAGGAATGTTCATTCCTCTTGATGATAACCACACCGAAGTGGCTGTCACGAGGAGCGACTGTACCCACATTAAGCTCGCATGTTTCTGGGTTGGGATTCTAGTCAGCGCCTTCCAAAGTAGAGAAAGACCTTGTTCAGTAGTGTCTCTCAGTTGAAATCATTCCGCTCGTTGGAGGGCTACTGAAGTAGGCGTTTTCTTTCGGCGTGATTGCAGACTCTGGACTCCAACCTTCGGTTTATATAGACTTAATGGGGTAAATTTCCCCTGGTCTTGCCAGCCATGAAGGAGGCGTTCTACTTTAAAGCTCACTGCATCACCAAGAAAGGTAGCTATCTGTCTCCCGTGAGGGCCCTCCTGCATGCTACTTCCTCCAGATGTTTGGTATCCCTTACCGTGATGTCTTCCTTTTCCAGCCTGAGGTTACCACCGTGTGTGTTGTTTCTTACTATTCTCCAACTCTGAATCTTTATCGCCCCATCTTGGTCAGGGCCAGCTATGCGCAGGAGCTGATTTCCATGGTCATCTGCTCTCAGCCAAGTTCCCTCTCGATGGTCTCTATCTGGCTGGAGCTGCTGGATCCACCTTGAGGGGATGGCTGCCAAAAGAGCCTCCCTGTGGGCGCGCACATTATGTAACCGCGGGAGCTTCTTTCTAAGTTGCGGGAGGTCTAGAAATGTAGACTCCTCCAAGTCCCATAAATCTTGAACCTGTAATACACCTTTTTTAACCCAGGCTTTACCAAATTCTCCCGGTGTGTATGCAGCCGAGAAAGGTAGACCATTGGCCTGAACAATCTTCTGATTTTCAAACAAAAGTTCATTCAGAATTTCTTGTTTCGTAGTTGGCGCGTGTTTTGTATCTGGCCTGACCAATGTCCAGGCATTCAGAATACCCCTCCACAGCTCCGACCTCACCTTTCTTCTTGCAAAGGAGGGAATCAGCAGGCACAACCACACTTTTGAGTGGTCTTCAAGCTCCCACTCCGTTCCCAACACATATTGGGCTAACTCCTTCCATGCCTCCATCTCCTTATCTGTCATGGCTTGGATTGGCCACTTTGCTAGGAGCGCCACATTCTGATGGTCTGGGTCAAGAATACCCAAGCCTCCTTTTTTGCTTGGGGTGACTACCACCTCCCAGGCAACTTTAGAAAGAAATCCTTGATCCTCCGTAGCCTCCGGTTTCCACAGGTATCGGGCAGCTGTAGACTTGATAGCCTTATAGGCAGGCTTACCAAGCCTATGTACTGTTATTGGATACCAGAGCAGAAAGAAAGCAGCAGAGGTCAAAACTAATGCCCTGCCAAATAGAGAGAGGCTCGTGCATTTCTCCCAGTTTGCAATTCTGGCTGTCACTTTGTCCGTCAGCAGACTGTCTTGGATCTTCGCACTGCTTGATACTGATACCTGCACTCCAAGGAATCTGTCTGCTGAATTGAACGGTATTTGGCGCAAACCCCAATTGACGTACAACTCATGTGCTGGAGGCAAAAAAAATAGTGACTTATCCCAATTTATGGAGGCTTCTGATAGTATACAATATTCTTCTAGTATTATTCGTAGTTCATTCAAGCTTAATTCTGAGTTCTCACAAGCAATTGTCAGGTCATCTGCTATAGATCCCCCCTTCCAGTGAAGTGAGGGAGACAGATAGAGGCCCGTTATTAGTTGGTTGGTTCTTATATTAGCTTGTAAGATTTCAAGTTGTACCACAAAAAGCAAGGGAACTAATGGGCAGCCCTGTCGTAATGACCGGGTGAGGCTGAATTCTTTCGATTGTCTTCCATTCACTAATACGGATGCCTTAGCGCCGACATACATCGCCTTAACCCAGCAGTGAAAGGCCGGACCGAAACCCATATTCAATAAGGTGGTATTGACAAAGGCCCAACCTACTTTGTCATACGTTTTTTCCATGTCAAGCATTAGGATTGCTACTTCGCGTTTCTCTTGCCCTATGATTTCAAGGGCCTGGACTGTTGACATTATGTTGTCAAAAATTGAGCGCCCTTTGACAAAGGCCCCTTGTTCTTTTCCTACAAGCGTCGGGAGGATTGGGGCTAGCCTAAGGGCTAAAACTTTTGCCAACAACTTATATGACACGTTTAAGACCGAAATCGGCCGCCAATTTCGGATCTCTCCTTTGTTCCCTTTCTTATATATCAGTGCGATCATCCCTTTTACCATTCCCTTTGGTAGGGAGCCTGTGGTTAGGGCTCTGTTGAAGATATTACAAAAGAATTCCGCGAAGGATTCCCATGATGACAGAAAGAATTCGATAGGTAGGCCATCTGGGCCAGGGCATTTGCCCTTGGCCATCTGTTTTGCTGCTTGTGAGACTTCATCAATAGTGATTTGACTATCTAGTGCTAAGCAGGCATCTAGTGCTATTCTTGTCTGTGAGCAATTCCAAAAAGGCGAGTAGTTTTCCAGGTTGGTTTCAAAGTTGTCATACGGGCACCTTGTTGAAACTATATCTTGAAAGTAAGTCATTGCATAATCACACAGATTTTCCGTATCAGTGGCAATAAGGGCATCCAAGGCAAAGGGGTGGTGAAGTTCCCTTATTACAGGTTTGCTCTTTTTTTGGATGAGGGCTGTGAACGTGTCTTTGGCCATCTTATCGTAACCGATTATCCCTTTGATCCTCAACCACTCTTGCCAGTCCTTTTGTTTTTGAATTTCCAACTCCCCTAATTCAGTTAAGGCCTTTGTCCTCTTTTTGTACCAGTAGTACTCTGTAAAGGGGTCGGAGTCTGTATGCTCATCTGCTTCTTCGATGGTTGCAATTAACTGTTTTTCTTTCCAATTTCTGGCAGCCGACTTCATCCTAGAAAATTCAATCATTGCAGCTTGCAGGATGCCAATACCCACATCTACCCAATCATCAGGGTTGGGGAATAGGTCCTTTGCTTTATCCCAGTCTTCCATTTGGGATTTAACCCATAAAGGAATTCCTGGGTCCCTAAGAAGTTGGACATTCAACCGGAATGGGGGGCGATGTTTATCCACTGTCTCCTTTGAAAGAACTTCCAGGAGGACAGGGTAATGCTCCGATATTGAAGAAAACTTTACATCTACAACAATCGCCCGATCCCAAGGAGTTCCTTTTGCTAATATCAAGTCAAGACGTCTCCTAGGTTGACGGGCGTTTGTAGAAGGACGTGGACCCCGCCAGGTAAATCCATTTAAATCAGGGTTCATTGTTCTATAGGTGTCCACTAGCCCTTGTGCCTCCATAAAGGAGTGCAGTAGGATAGCATCAGCCCTTATAGGCGACAGAGACGGGGAATCCAAACCTGGATTAAGCACACTATTCCAGTCACCGGTAATCACAAGATTCTCCGGAGCGTGAGAGTCTTCCCTGGGCGCGTTTGTTAGATTGCCGCCAACTTTCGTCGTCGGGCAGTTCATCAGATGCGTTCGTTAGATTTCCGGCAGATATAGGGCGTCGCTCCACTACTCTCGAAATGTGCAGAACGAGAGTGAATCTTCTGCTAGAACATGGAAAGATACACCACCATGATTTTTGTCTTTTGTGCATTTCGAGAGTAGTGGAGCGAGGCCCATATAGTGTAGGCTCGCCCGCCGTGGGGTTGTCAAATTTCCGGTAGACGTACCTCCTACTACAGTACATCAAATAAATAATCAACCTCTGTTTGAAAACCCCCTTCTTACACAGAAAGACGGATCCCAATTCTCTGCACACGATTCGAAAGGGAACTACGGAAAAGCCTGGATTGAGAAAGGGGTATCGAAAGTAGGAGACCTATGGGACAGTCACAGACTAGGATGGAAAACAGAATCTGAACTTCCACTAGGGAAACTCCGGAGAGTCCCTGATCACCTATTGGAGCTACAGCAGGCGATCCCTCCTCACTGGTTACATTCGCTGAGAAACCCCCAGGATTCACCWCCAAACACTTGGTTGCTGGCACCAAACAGTCCAGTAGATCACACAGTTTGGAAGTACTTAGGCCCCATTGACGGCGGAGCACACGAGGTGGAAGAGTGGAAGGAGACCCCTACCACTACCTTCACCCACCTACTTTCCTTCCAAGGAATCAAGGAAGTCCCTTCGGTGTCCAGCCTGAATGAAATTGTGGTAGTGGAACAGGATCAGAGTTCACAGCACAAAACCCAACCACAGCTTCAAGCAGTAACCCCCCCCTCAGAACGGAAAGTCCAAAGATTAGCAGGCCACAAAACACTGACGGATCTCCCGGTTAACCCCCTCAAGACGGGTTGGAAGGACCCCAATARTGGWAAATTTMTTGGGTTACATCTATACTCATCTAAGAAGGGAGTAGCAATCCAACGAGCCAATTCAAAAAAAAAMMYRGCGAGTGTTGTGCTCAAGAGGAGAACAGAACAGACCTTACCAGAGATTAACGYGCAACAGCTCTCTGCTCTTTGGAATCAACTCACTGCTTTACCGTCACAAAAACTTGCGAGCATCCTGCACCTTCAGTCATTGCTGGCCACTGCCTCAGCCACCTGGCTCCACTCCAAAGGAATGGACATTGGCACCACCTGCTCTAGGTGTCAATGGCCCTGGGAAACCTCGAGTCATATMTGGTACTCCTGTCCCCTGTCRTTGAGGGTCTGGGCCTGGTGGGAAGCACACTGGAGAAACATCACAAAGGACATTATGCCGTGGGACGAAGGATGGATACTGAATGGGATCCTTCCTTCAGGACTCTTCCCTCATTCTGGCTGGGGCTATGTGGCGCAGGCCATCAGGGCYRTTGTTATGGGCGCCCTATGGGAAGACCGCAACGACAAGCTCTTCCAGGACCATCACAAGYCCTTACCGGATATCATCTCGCATATAAAGACCCAGATCAGGCACAYTGTTATCGCCGACTGGAGAAGGAAATCAGAAAGGGGTCGCAACATGCAGAAAGTGAAATGGTTCTGGAGTACCTGGGGAAACAGGTCACAGCTGGTCTCACTGGGCTCCAAAGGGGAACTGCACTTCAACAACTGGCTTACTTCTTGAACTTGGGAGGAATAGTTATGATTTTGAATTGTATGGGACGCTGAACCCGATTTTCAGCTTACAACATTATAGTGGATCAGCAAATACTGCAGCTGAGCCAAGCTGGGACGCTGGACCCGGTTTCCAGCTAGTTAGAAAATAGAAGCTAGGTAGCTGCTAGACATTTTCCTACCTTTGTTACTATTTGCTATTTAATTGTCCAGTTTTCCTTTTTTTGCTTCTTGCAGTACGCAGATGTGGGACGCTGGACCCGGTTTCCAGCACAGGACATTCGTCCTTGGCCCGGTTTTTGCTCTCCGGGTTGAGATGTGGAGGGATTCCCGGCCTCCTTTTTTATGACTATAATGAAATCTGCAAAAAAAAAAAAAGAAAAAAAAAAAGTTAAAAAAACAAATTTCCGGTAGATTTCGCGGGCCGGCCGCCCGGCCTCTCTGCGGGACAAATTTCCGGTAGATTTCGCGGGCCGGCCGCCCGGCCTCTCTGTGGGCTTGCGTCGCGTCCGGC
>BFEA01000670.1:0-11485 GCA_003427395.1 Chara braunii | reverse complement strand
TGCTGTGCTGTGCTGTGCTGTGCTGTGCTGTGCTGTGCTGTGCTGTGCTGTGCTGTGCTGTGCTGTGCTGTGCTGTGCTGTGCTGTGCTGTGCTGCTCAGCCAACACCCGAAGCTGCAAACCCTAATCCCTAAATAGTAAACACTAAATACTCAACAGCAAACCCTGAACCCTGAACCCTAAACACTAAATCCTAAACAGCAAACCCTAAACACTAAACACTAAATCCTCAACAGCAAACCCTGAACCCTGAACCCTGAAACATGAAACATGAAACCTGAACCCTAAGCACCTGATCCCTCTGAGTCCAAATCCCTAGTGGTAGTAGCAGTTGTCGTCGTCGTCGTCGTCGTCGTCGTCGTAGTAGTAGTAGTAGTAGTAGTAGTACTGTCTTCCCCTGAACATAAAACATATGCGTTGTATTCGAGTTATTGAAAGAGATCTATGGCTCAAATAGAATGCATGTGCATTGTATTCGAATATTAGGGCTGTTCGAATTGAACACATGTGTTGTTTTCGAATAGAAATCAACCTATGTATTGTATCCGTTTACAAGGCATATGCGTTATGTTCGGGGGAAGACGGTAGTACTACTAGCACTAGTCTTCTTCTTCTTCTTCGTAGTACTAGTAGTAGGAGTAGGAGTAGGAGTAGGAGTAGGAGGAGGAGGAGGTACAGAATGCAATCAAAAAACGCAAGTGCAGTCCATTCGAAGGAAGTCAAGTAACACCTTGGTCTAAGTGACACTGTACAATTCAATTCAAGATATAGTCTGATATACCGTCAACGCGCACAGTTGTTGCATACATTATTGACCATGGGACCGTGCGCGTATGCTGTAGTACCACTACTACTAGTACTAGTACCGTGCTACCAATACTACAGTGGTACTTCAACTACTATTTCGGTTATCGAGCATTTTGAATTTGTAGAATTTGATCATGATGCAACTGGGGTGAAGGGTGGGCGGGAGGTACTAGCGAAGGAGTGGTACTCATCTGCAGAATCACAATCATTGGAATTTTTTTCTTCAGACGAGTTGTGCAATGACTGTACTTCTGCATGCATGCCATGCAACAAATTCTGCAGTCAACCCAAGCTTGCATTGAGAGTTGCAAACTTAAGGTGAAAAGTTTAAAAAGTTTAATTACTGATTAGTTCTGAAAAGGATATCATATCTGCTGATCGTCTTGCGTTACCAGGGGTGCATGGAGAATTTCGATGCTGCTACCGGAACGTGGTGCTTCCCTGAGGGTTTCAGCATTCTCGGGATCGCAAATTGGAACAAGTTTCATGCCAGGTGATGATCCATAACCCCCTCCACTTTCTCAATCTATACATGTCATCATTGCGCAGGGGTCATGCTAATCTTCTCTGTACCACTCCAATTTTAACGGATGTCTCAGAGGAATTTGCAAGTGTGTGCAGTCATTGTTACTGCACAAGGAATTCCGTGTTAAGTAAGGTTAATCCAGAATTACTGCACACAATCCAGAAATATGTCCCAATTTCCCAAATGATATTTGATCTTTTGGAATGATAATGCCGCAGGAGTTGAGGGAGGAAATCAGACAGCATCATCATCATCATCAGCAGCAGCAGCAGCAGAGGAGGAGGAGGAGGCGGAGGAGGAGGAGGAGGAGGAGGAAGGAGGAAGGAGGAAGGAGGAAGGAGGGGTGAAGGAAGGAGGGGTGGAGGAATGAGTCATGGAGGCGCTAAAGATGAGGAGGAGGAGGAGGATGGAAAAGAAGCGGATGAGCACAGTGAGGATAATGAAGAGGAGGAAAACGATGGGCCTGTTCAGGGCAATGAGCACAAGAGAAGCTGAGGGGGGGGCAGGGAGGAAGAGAAGGAAGGAGGTGGCAAGATGGGGAAGGAAGACTATGAAAAAGAGGAGGAGAAGCAGGAGCTGAAGCGGATGGAGAAACACGAGATTGAGGCAGATCAAGACATTGTTCCATTGGTTATCTTCTTCTTCTTCTTCTTCTTCTTCTTCTTCTTCTTCTTCTTCTTCTTCTTCTTCTTCTTCTTCTCCTTCCTATTCTTCGTCTCCTTCTTCTTCCTCTTTTTCTTCCTCTCCTTCTTCTTCTTCTTCTTCTTCTTCTTCTTCTTCTTCTTCTTCTTCTTCTTCTTCTTCTTCTTCACTGAGTACATTGGTGTCTTTCTGTGGGTTGCCAACCGTTGAGCATTGTTAGTATTTTGCATGAGGATGTTGATGTGAACTTCCGGAGTTGGGGGGCCATTACAAGTACATCTAGGAAAGTCCTAAGTGTGAGTGTGCTCTTACATTGTACACAGGCGTTGAATCTACTGCGGGAAAGTGAACGTATGTCCACATTGTCTGGCCATGGCTGGGCAGATGGATGAATGGATGGGTCTACGAACCATCTTCACCTGAATCGAACACCCGGTTATCATTGCTGTAGATAGACTGAAATTTGCCTCAAAATTGGGTCAAATGAAGCTATAATGACTGGGTGTGCTATTCGGGTGAAGACGGTAGCTTTTCAAGATGGACTGCCACCCCAAAACGTGCTTTCCCTTTTTCTAGCAATTTGGGTTTGGGGCCATGCTAGGCAATTACAATGATGGCTGTGTTCGTTTGCTGAATTGCAGCCATAGTTTTAACATGACCAAAAAAAAAAAAAAAAAAAAAAAAAAAAAAAAAAAAAAAAAAAAAAAAACATGCAGCCAGCCATATTGTTTGACTCATCAAACATGGTGTCTTGTCTTTCCTTTTTCTTTTCCTTGAATTTTTTTCCTTCTTCAATATCTAATTCATTTCCTTTCTTCATTACATACTTTTGGTTTCTTGGTTTTCATTACTCTTTAGGCTTGCCATCAGTCAGTCATCCTTTGATGGCCTCCTTGTTTTTAATTATTAATTAAAATTTTATTTATATCAATTATTTGCTGCAGTGTGCTTATCAGCCGGGCACTCATGACCCAAGTTGGCGGCTACGACCCTGCGATTCCCTGGGGCCTTGAAGATTGGAACTTCTGGTTATGGAGCTCGCTTTACAGACCCAAGGTACATGGACATTTAGTGTCTTAAAGACGCTCAAACCACCAGTACACCCGGGCCTGCAGGCGCCTTGCTGTGCGCCAAGGTCTTGCCAATTGCCAGCGGTGCACTTCTTTTCTTGTTTGGCTGGCGCCGCCAGCCATCGTGGTCCGGTAGGCCGAGCCTCCAAATTTTTCGTAGGCTACGAGTTTCTTTTTCAGCAAGGCCAGGGCCGTGTACTGGCAGTTTAACCCGCAAGTACACCGCCCAGGCAAACTTGAGAATAAAGAATGACTCATTCCGAACAGTTTGGATGAGCGGTGCCACCGGACCAAAACAGCTGGAGGAATGTGTCACAGTATAATCGTGATAAAAGGTAGTATTAGCCAGTCCTTGAGGACGAGCCGTTCACCCTTTAGTAGTGCCCAGTTTTCCATTGCCTAGCTTGAGACTAGTGAATTTTGAATTTTCTGTTAATTTCCTGTTTTTTGTCTGGGATATCCTGAACATTCCGCAGCTGTTTTCGTGTTACTAACGGTTAGTAAGTGGTGTCATTTCCGACGAATTTTTCACCGAAAGACGACATACTTCCCTGATTTATTATTATTATTATTATTATTATTATTATTTGGTGATGCTGCAAAAAACCCGAATTTTGGGCCTTCCATTAACCATCTCTCGTTCTGTTCCAGTGGGCGTGGATCTCCGTTTCCCCTATCTGTTTTATGGTAATGAGGGTTTGGAATTAGGTTCTCTATTGTGTGGAGAAATGTTTTTTTTTCCTATGGGGCGTTGGGACCATATATACCTAGGATAGCTATGCATTCTTCTTTATATTTTATGTCTAATTTAATCCCCTTCCTGCTGTAGTGTCTTGCCAGTTGTTGAGAACTTTAAGGTGGATACTTGCCGTTGAGTTCTGGTGGAGTAGGATAACTATACCCGCTGAACCATTGTCTGCGGCATTTAGGCTGCTTTCGCGTGCATCAGTTTCTTCTCTAGGACTACCCTGATTTTTTGGTGATCTGTGCTTTCTGAGATATGAGTTTCCTGTAAGCATGTGATATCTGGGGGATTTGGACCGAACCAGCCAATAGCTTTAGTTAGATTCCTCCATTTAATTGGCTTGTCTAGAACTGAGGCTAGGCCGTTTACGTTTCACGATACAAAATAGAGCACAGGTTGTTTTCTGATTTCGCTTAGAATGTCCTCCTCTGTGGTTGGTCTGAATCTCTTTGTTCTGCTTGCAGTCCCTTCCTCTTGTGAGCCCTCCCACTTGTTACCCATAGCTTTAGATAGGATATCCAACTCTAGTGATCCATCCCAACAATCAAATAGTCAAGATCTAACAAATTTTATTACGAGAAATAACGTAGTTGATTCATTTTTACTCCTACACCCTGACGCAAAACATTTCTCATGCGTAAGGAAAACCACCCACAATAGAACCTCTATAGAAAGACTGGAAAGTATAAAAGATGAAGGGGGTAACTTTCTCCACCTCCCCAGCACCCTACTCTTTGCAGATGATCTAACTGTACTAATCAGAGGGATTCAGAGCCACTAACTCCTCTTTCCAAGCACTAACTAGAGCAATGCAAGCCTTCCAGCTACCGTCTTCACCCGAAAATAACTCCCAGGCGTTATTTTCAACTTACCCTAAAAATATGAGATTTTCGTTTTTACTCACTTTTCAAATAGAACGCCCCTTCGAATAGAATGCCGAGGCATTGTATTCGAATAGAACGCTCGGGCGTTATATTTGAATAGAACGCCCGGGCGTTATATTTGAATGTTCTATGGGCAGAGTGCCTTGAAGAGGTAGTATACATGGGTTTTAAAGGGCGGGGAAGGGGGTATACATGGGTTTTGAAGAGGGTTGAATGGGGTTTTGACTTCCAAGGGGTATATTTTGGCTTTAGTTTTCATTTTCATTTTTTATTTCCAAGTTCATAAGGAATTCTGAAGTGACCCTCAGCCAAAAGTTGGTCGCATTCCAATCCTGGACAACATTTTTTTTTTTTTTTCAGAATTTTTTTATTTATGTTTTTTTTCGGAATTTTGGGTCCTCACAAAAGTTACCACAAATTTACTGAATATAACGCCCGGGCGTTATAAACGAACGAATATAACGCCCGGCGGGCGTTATATTCGTACACAACGCCCGGACGTTATTTTCGGGTGAAGACGGTAGCCTCCAAAATGAAAGTCAATTGGCCAAAGAGTGTACGTTGGTGGGTCTCACCAACCCCACCACCCACGACGAATACTTCAGAAGGCTTCCAATGGACTGACTCCACAACCCTGATCCGGTTCCTAGGAATACAACTCAACATAAAAGGATGCCACCCCACATCAGCAGCATCATTATTATCAGCAATGATCAACAAAATGCATAGCCGGCAAAAATCACATGCATCCCTCCTAGGCAGGGTTCTGGCGCTTAACAACTCAATTTTCGCCATGATGTGGCATGCAACGTCCGTTTGGTTCCCAAGCATCCCCTTGTTTTGTTTTCTTTAAGGAGGGGTTGTTCAACGCTTCAAAATTTTCAAAATGTTCAACATTATCGGGGGGGGGGGGGGGGGGGGCATTCAGAATTTTCAGCACCTTTTAAATTGTTGAAACCCGATTTTAGAATTCTCACTTCATAATTACTTTCGGTGAGGATCAGCAAGTTGTTGACCGCTTGTGGTGGACTGGTAATCCAGACAAATAAAACTTCATCCACAAAGTGGCGTGGAAAATAGTAACACTACCAAAGAGGAGAGGAGGTCTGGGTCTACTTGACCCAGCCCGCAAATACAAGCCCTACAAATCAAATGGATACTAAAACTTATTCTACAAAGTAACCTCCAATGGGTTCCACTCACACTCGTCCACATCAGATAAATGGCCCCATATAACTCCCGCCCCAATATGTCGGGCCAGTTTTGGTTACTTAATAAACAATGGTCCATACCAAAGGGTAAAAAGTTTCACAACCAACATGTTGACCAAACAAAAGAAACAGGTAACGACCAATCCGGATTCTTTTGGAGACAACTTCTCCACATTTGGAGAAGAAGCTTCCCAGAAAACAAACTGGGGCCCAATAGAAAAGACGAAGTACTCGGGCAACCCATATTCGGCAGCCCCTAGATTAAAAAACGAAACGGGAGAAAGCCTGTCGCTCACCAAAAAGATGCCAAATAGGGGCACTGGCTGGAAAAAGGGATCTGGCAAATCCAACACCTGTGGAATGATACCACCACCAACTGAAAAACTGAGAAGGATTTGAGACTAAATCTCAAGGGGAGACATAACCCACAAGCCAACCTCGCACACATCATAAAATCTATACCTATGGAATGGAGGCGCTTACTAAGTCCAGAGCAAAAATGGACGGTGGGAGACTGGGCGGCGCAGAAAAATCAGATAAGTACCCAAGAAGTCCTGAAAATTATCAGCAACGAAACACATTACAAAGAATGGATATGCTGCAGCATCTTCCCCTTGAAAGAACGATGAAACCCAGTGAGCTATCTACATGAAGAAAGTGGGGTCGAGGGATCTTTTAAAATCAGCAATCTTAGAAGAATCAGAGTTCTAGAAGGAGAGACTAACGAAGTTCACAACCCGGAATCAGACATCCAACACCTGGAAATCGACACCGCAGAATGGTCTTGGAGCATCTCTAACAACACTACAGTCGTGACACGAAGACACAAATTGACAGACTACACAGCCAAACTGGGCTATAAACTATTTTCTACACCCATCTCATCCACTACAGTCGTCCAAAAAAGATGACAAAAAGAAGAAATTTCTCTCTCAACGTCTACCTTCAAGGCTTCAACCCCTCCTGGTCATCAATATTCTGTGCAAAACCGGTGAAATTGGCAAGCCTGCTATGGCTCATAACATTCAGAGCAGTCCCAATAAATGACTGGCTAGCACAAAGAGAAGAAAGGAGGACAAAACAGAACAAGCTTCATGGTGTAAAGTTTACAATTCTGAAGCTAAAGAAACACTCAACCATTGCTTCCTAGAGTGTGAGAAAACCCGAACCCTCTGGTACGAGATGGAGAGCACCTGGAACAAGCACTCTAACAAGGTAATTTTTTTTTTATTTTTTATTTTTATTTTTTTTTAATTGCTCCAATCTATTCGTGGGGAGCATCACGTGCTGGGAAACGGGCCCAGCGTCCCTTATAATGGGAACACATTGATGATTGACAATTGATGAAAATCTGGGATGATTGAGGATCATTTTGGATGATTTAGGATGTCAGAGTGGGTGATTGAGGTCATGAAATAGAGCTAGATGATGACTAATCAGGAAGATTGTCTACTCAGCACTGAATTACTATCCTATCCCTAATTTCCTGTATCCATTCCAAACAACCAATCACAATTGAGCCTGTGCTGTGCACCAATCAGGCCTCTTCCCGGTCTCACACCCCAATCTGGCTCGGTTACAGGGCAGCACTACCCACCCCAGCTCCGACCATCCTCGGCCAGATTGTAGCCAGTAGTCAAGTTTGCAGATTGCCTTCCTCCCTTGGCAATTCCAGACCTCTATACAAAGCCTCAAGCTCCTACACAAGCAGGTTACAGGGCACTGCCCCAGCGGCGGCTAGCGTCGCTCTGGCGGCAACTCAACCTGGCCATTACACAAGAAGACTCAATTAGGAAATTAGCTACTCTAGAATGCCAACCAGAAATCAAGGATCTGATAATATCAGAATCCTGATCAGCAAAACTTTTTGATGATGAAATTTGACGAGCACCCTGAGAAGATCACAAAGATGATGGATGATGACGACGACGCTGATGATTATTTCTTTCCACCCCTCCCCTTCTTCCATGTATTCTCCTCCTCTCCCCTCATTTCCTCTTCTCCTCTCGCTGCCTCCGCTGAGCCCAACCCCGCTATCAGCATGAAGTTCCTATCAGCCCCAACGAGAGAGAACCTCCCCATTCCCTTCTACCTTGAGGTAACCAGTTTCCCCAAAAGGTGTACCTCAAAACTAACACTCTGACCTAGTCTGCCTCCGCCAGGAGATAATGCGCCCCCATACATTTCTCCCAGCCCCAGCCCCAGCCCAGGTCAGCTCCCATCGTCTGCGTCTACTCCCTGGAGGGCAATCACCTCCCACCTTGTGTTACCCATGCGGAGTAGCGCTCCCTTCCTGACCAACCTACCTACCAACTAGACCATAGCCTATCTGGGAGATGAGAATATAACCACCAACACAGAGATAACTACTGATTGATGAAAAAATGAATAAAGAAACCGTGATGATGATGATGATGATGATGATGATGAAATAAAATTGGTGAAAATAAGTAAGGAACGTCGGACTTGCGATGCCCTAATGGCATCGGTGTGGAAGATTGACAACTCACTATTGCTGTAATGAAAATAGAAGATGAGGATGATTATGATTTTTACAGAGAAACCCGGATGATGATCATGAAGAAGATAAAAAGAAGATAAATAACATGGATGACGAATTAGAGAAGCCGATGATGATTACCATCGGTAACCAAATGAGGATTACAAAAATGACGGTGTCCTTGATGAAAAAAACCCTGCTGAAATCACAATGATGAAAATCTTGATGCTCTTGATGGATAACCTGCACAAGACAAAAAACAGACGAAAGCACATATATAGGTTGATGATGACCTCCTAGCCGCTCTCTTGATGATACTCTCCCAGTGGCACTGTGATGATACTCTCCCAGTGGCACTGTGATGATTCTTCAAGTAGGACCAACGTTCTCCGCACTTTGGTCTCCACGGGGCTGACTCCACTTTCCTCCAMCGACATCGACTTTCGTCAACTCGCATGAGCTCTCCAGCCTCTTTAAAGGTCTTGGCTATGGAGTACTTCATGTGAAAAACACAGGGAAAATGTTCAAACAGCAGCTGCCGCTACCATTCTCACTTTTCCTCTGTGCCTCAGGCCAGATGCCACGTCAGCCTATGACGTAGTAATAACCCAGCGCCTCTGGATACCGCGCATGCGTCAAGCGCTATCCCCCATCTAATTCACAACATCACAGCACCCTCGCACCAGCGCCTCCCTCCCGTCGGCTGCCAGCACCGCGCCACGTGTCAGCTAGCATCTTACTAGTCACCCCAAGCCAGCGCCTCGCCAGCCGCAAGTCACCAGCGCCCCACCACTCACCTGTTGCCAGCGCCTCGCCCCCCGCCAACAGCCAGCGCCTCGCTGCACTCACACAGCCAGCACCTCGCCACTCGCGAGAAGCCAGCGCCTCGCAACCTGCGAGAAGCCAGCGCCCTGCCACCTCCGACCAGCCAGCGCCTCGCCTGCAAACAACCAGCATGCCACCATCTGCATGCCGCGGCGGCCCGCCAGCTATAGCGCTAGCGCTAACGTGCGCCAGCCCGGTTGGGCCCCTCCCCTAACAAGGTAATACAAATAAACCCAGGCGCCATATTCATAGACATAGACCCCCCCCGCCCCCCTTCTTCAAGGTTTTGACTTTTCTCTTTTCTCAAATAAGAAAGGCGACAGTATGGGCCATCTGGAAGAGGAGATGCCAACAAACATTTGAGGATAACCACATCAATGTGGAAAACCCCCTCATTACCATTAAACAACTCATAGAAACGGAATTACACGCCCTGTGGAAGAAAACTATGACCCTAATTGAAAATAACCCAGATAAGAATCAGAAAACCGGGTGGACGGTCTAGCCACCTTTAAGCGGTATCATCAAAAGATTC
Source organism: Chara braunii (assembly GCA_003427395.1). Taxonomy (NCBI): domain Eukaryota; kingdom Viridiplantae; phylum Streptophyta; class Charophyceae; order Charales; family Characeae; genus Chara; species Chara braunii. The sequence goes on along the minus strand of BFEA01000670.1, from coordinate 1,741 downwards.
ACTGCATCCAAGCTAGGAGGAGGCAAACTGGGCACAATACAAAAATAGATTGGTTATGAAAGACTGGCTAACAATTTCACCCCAGCACAATCAAAGACCGATCAACACCACTACAGATCCTCATACCACCATGACGTCAACAAACCCCAACAAATCACAAGATAGGGCCGATGATAATGTCTAGGTCATAGAAGACTGTAAATCAAGAAAATCCACAAAGGACAAGCCCCGAAAAGAGAATAGAATTCATAACATCTTAGTGCATTAAAGAACGATAGACTAAGTGGCAAAATTTACCCAATCCTCCATCCCTCATTCAATATCAGTACTTCTGACCACCCACTAAGCATCACAGTCTTCAGCACGAATACCACTACCCTCCCAATACCAAATCAAAACCAATCCTCCAGCCAGTGAAACACCCATCCCATTCGCCTCCCTCACCTCGCCATCTACCTCCCCCTCTAAAACTCTTGCAAACCTCCATCCCCAATCTCACTCCTGTCAAACCCCACTAACCCATATCGAGTATCATCTCCCTTACACTGAGCAGTCAGCCCTTGAGTTTGCAATCCTCTCTTCCCACAACCCCTAGCCCCTGGCCCCCCAGAAAACACATCCACAGCCGCGGATTGCAATGTATTAACTACTATTAAGGGTAAAAAAGACCACATCGGTTAGCATGGGATAGAAATCCATGGTAAAAGGAGACATAGGATGCGAAGGTATCGGGTGCTAGTTCTCAGAGGAATAACAGAGATAGAATAGGTTTTATTTCTCAATAAGTGCAGAGTCAGATCCTTAGGGTTTAGGGTTTTAGAAAGTAAAAAAAAAAAAAAAAGAGGGGGTTTTCTGGGCTGGTGCTGCGCTCTTCAAATTTTAGTGCGCATCTCCTTTTCGTATGCCACTCTTTTTTTGTTTTTTTTGTTTGCAGTCCCGAGGGACCACGGATCGGATATTAAGGATAACAGACACTACACTTGATCTTACCCAAAAGGGTGAGAAAGGAATATACTGTATGCTACTCTGACTAACACCAGAAGCCTACATTATGGGTCTATTCCACACTGACTCCAAATCAAAGCCTAAAATCTTTTAGACCTAACTACGAGCTGCCACTGAACCTGTTCACTTGCTTATCCCATTTCCTTGCCTCCATAATACCTCTCTATGAATGACCTATTGAAAACGGTCACTTATGGGTCCATTTCCTTGTCTCCATAATACCCCTCTGTAAGTGAACCATTGAAAAGGTCATTTATAGGTCCATCTCCTTGCCTAAATAATACCCCTCTATACATGGCCAACTGAATGATTTCAAATTTTCAATTTTCAACCCTTCTATCCTTCTCGTTACTCGCTATTCACATCTGTGTTTTTTGGCATTAACCATGGAGCCAAACAAGTTTCAAACAACCGATGAGACAACAGGGAGATATAAAACCATGCAGCAGGCAACAGTTGCCACCACTGTCTCACTGTTCAGGGTTGTTCATCACATTAGTGGCATGATAACTATATAGTATATATCTGCGTGAGGACGCCGCCCAGCCGGGCTGGGCCCGGGGGGGCCGCCCGGGTAAACCGGGCAGGCCAAAAAAACACCCAGAACGGCCAGAAATATATATATATATATATATATATCGTCACAAACAGAACTGCCCGGTAAAACCGTAGGCAGAGAGAGAGAAGAGGACAACAAACGAGGGGCTGTGACAAACTGTTTCGTCGGAGTTTCACC
>BFEA01000669.1:796427-807079 GCA_003427395.1 Chara braunii | reverse complement strand
AGAGAGAGAGAGAGGAGACATGGCCACCGAGCTAGCCTGGAGGGAGATTGTGAGGGGGGAAAGCTTGATGTGTTGGGAAAGGCGTAGAGAGCGTGATGCTTTCTTCTGTCGCCCTGTCGACATTTTTGGGCTGGAGATAACGCGGCAGTCGTACCGGTTCTACTCCATCGACGTGAACGACAAAGCTGCCATCGACATCGACGCCGCTCTAGGATACTGGAAACGCCACTTGTCACACGTCCTCCTGTGCGTGAAGAAGACAGGGGAGTTCATCCCCGACGATTGGGCGAACTTGCAAGTCGACATCGTCGGCGACATCGTTCTCAACCTTATCGACAACCTCGCGACCGAGCACGGGGCGAGATTAGACATGGGCGCCTTCTACTACACGTTCCTCGATCCGCCACTCGTAGGTCGCAGATATCTTCATGGAGAGATCCGTATGTAGATGATAGTGCGTGGCTGTGGTCTTGCCAGCGCACGTTTTTTTGCCGCCGGTGATTGTGATGTGCCATGTGGCACCTTGTGATTCAACGCGAAGACCGGCTATGGAGATCGGACTGCTGCTACGATGATGGAACCTCTGCGTCAACTGTTGCGCTTCAGGGACATCAACAGGGCATGGCCCACATGCCAGTTGGGATGACTGGGCAGATGGAATGAATTTTGTTGACGTGGCAATTGGGGTGTGGCGGGCGCGGACAGTCCAAAGGCGTGGCATATTGAAGTGTCGAAAGCGAATGGGGTACGGTCGATTTTTGGGGTGGGTGATCCGCTCGGCCATCGTTCAACGTTTTTGCCACGTGGCACTATGTTGGAGGAGCTCATCACTGGCGAAAAGGCTCGTGATTAGTGGTCGAGTACGGAGACGAAGAACTGGGGTGGGCGAGGCGCTCAATCTTGGGCATGCAAGTGGACGAATGTTCGATGTGTTTTCGAATGTAGCACGGGAAATGCCACGTGGCATGTGGTGTGAGCAGTGTGAGGGGTGCTTGTTTTTCTATTATTTTTGTGAATGTCTTCGCATCGCGAGGGTGCTGAAGCCCATCTTCTCTTTCTATAGTGGGCCGGCAAAGCGCTCGTGTCATCGTGATTGCTTTCATTTGATCGGAACTGTTACAGGGGTTCGTTCACTGTTTTTGGATTTCCATAATTTGAGCTTCTTCGTTTTCGAGGCTTTTGTGTGTTACGTCCCTGTCTGTTCTTGCTACAATTTCTCGGCTATGCTCACACACACGCACATGCACACACACACATACGGTCATGCACACACACACATACGCACACAAACACACACACACACACACACACACACACACACACACAAACACACACACACACACACACATGTGTGTGTGTGACACTGTGTGTGTGTTTGTGCGTGTGTGTGTGCGTGTGCGTGTGTGTGTGTGTGTGTGTGTGTGTGTGTGTGTGTGTGCGTGTGTGTGCATGTGTGCGCGTGTGTGTCATCGCCATCTTCCATTCTGTTTGCTGAACACACTCTAAACTCTTCACGACAAAAAAAATAGAAAAAAAAACAAAGCAAAAAAAAAGGGGGAGAGAGAGAGTGTGTGTGTGCATGTGCGTGTATGTGTGTTTTGTGAGACAAATTGCAAAGCAATTGCACAACCTGGCGTAGCCAGGAACAGTAATGAGACGAATAGTATGCAAAGTCACAAAACAAGCAAAGCATCATGCTATCTAATCGCATGGGTCACCATTGTACACCTACAGCCATAGCTCACATTCTCCTATTATCACAATGCCATTCACCTCTTACCAAGGGGGAGAGGGGGAAAGGAAGGAGGGGTAGGGGAAGGGGGACCAAAAGGAAGTTGAGGAGAAGAAGGTAGGAGAAGGAGAAGGAGAACCTTCTTCGACAGGACCGATCTCCAGATCGAGGAAGGAGGGTGGCGCATCCCTGAAGCGCTTTTCGCCGTTTGGGCCAAACGGCTCATCAGAGGGAAAAAGGACGAGAGAAGTCTGCAAGTATGGGTGACTTTCTGCATCAACAGGCCCAATCGCCAGGGGAGTAGGGGCGGCCCAAGCAGTGAGTTTAGGTGATAGTGGTGGGTGCATATGAGGTGTAGGAGTTGCGGGTGATAGTTGGGAGGTGTTGCGTGGAGCGGGTTCAGGTGTGTGATGGGCGTATAGTATGAGGTGTAAGGCAGAACGTAGGATATAGGGGGTTTGAAGTAGTGGGAGATGAGTAGGGGGTGAATAGGTATGTGTCACAATTACCGCGTGTGCGTTGATCTCTGCATCAGTGACGTGTCCGTCATTCGCCGAAGCCATCGCTGCCATCTTCAAAGGAGCAGTCTTGGTGAGCGCATGTAGACGTAGTGCGGTGTCAGGCCTAGGATGGATTCTGGTTACGTTGTGTGCCCAGGATCTGCTATCACTAGGTATCCGAGCCAACAAAGTCGGGTGGGCTTCGTCGGGCTGCAGTCCCTAGTACGGAGGTAAGTCGCATCGGAGTTGTGCAGATTGCGCAAGTCTGGCGACAGGATTGTTGATAGAAAGAGGGCGTTGTCTGTGTATCAGGTGTTCTAAAATAGGAACTTTGAGCTGCAGGGGGGCGGGGATTTGTGTATTGAGCGGGAGGTTTCGGTTTGTGGCCGTGTTCTGTACTCATGAGGGTGGGGGGTTTTTTGAGGGAAGAAAAGATTTTTTGGTGGACCATGGGTCTGCAGAGTTGGTGTTTCGTGATAGTGAGTGTGATATCTTCTGTAGGGGTTGTTTGCTTTTTTACGGTGGGTAGTGTTTTGTCGGGGTCCTTTGCTCGTGTTTTCTATCACGTTTTTTCTGCCAAGCCTTTTGGTTTTCGACCGATTTTTTGTGCATAGTGAGCGGGTTTGCCCTTGTCGTGCGGACTTGTTTGACGTTTCGAGGTTTTTGTCGTATTTGCTTTCTTTTTTTTGTTTTTTTTGCGGACGGTGTGTGTTTCTCTTTCTCTTTTCGCAAATACTCTTAGGCTATTGTATTTCCGGGATCTCATGTTTCTTTTCTGCGGGTGGGGTGGTGGTTTTTTTTTTGGGGGGGGGGGCAAGGGTGGATTGCAAGAGGGTGAAGCACTATTGTTTGTGCAGGATATTATGTTTTTAGTCCAAGATGTCTGTGTGGGTGTGTGTGTTGAGGCTGTATATCAGAGCGTTTGAGAGTTGGGGGTTGGATGTCTATATATGTATGTAATTTATAGATAGGGGGTTAGTTAACTAGTAGGTATGTGTGTGTGTGTGTGTGTGTGTGTGTGTGTGTGTGTGTGTGCGTGTGTATGTGTCATCACCATCTTCCATTCTGTTTGCTGAACACACTATAAACTCTTCACGACAAAAAAATAGAAAAAAACAAAGCAAAAAAAAAAGGAGAGAGAGAGAGAGAGAGAGAGAGAGAGAGAGAGAGAGAGAGAGAGAGAGAGAGAGAGAGAGAGAGAGAGAGAGAGAGAGTTTGTGTCATCGCCCTCCTCCGTTTTGTTTGCTGAACACACTACAAAGTATTTCCGACAACAAAAATAGAACAAAACGAAGCAAAGAGAGAGAGAGAGAGAGAGAGAGAGAGAGAGAGAGAGAGAGAGAGAGAGAGAGTCAGTTCATCATGGTTGTGAATGACAATAAAACAAAACAAAATTAAATAGAATACAATAAAATTAAACAAAGAGGACCAGCAACAAATGAAACAATGTCTACTTCGTGGATGGGGCAGACGGCCATCAACGTCCCCAGGGGTTCGGTCGCGGACGTCTGTGAACGCGTGTGTGATGCCACACGTGCGTGATGAGGCTTTGTGAATGACAATAAAACTAAACAAAATTAAATAGAATACAATAAAATTAAACAAAGAGGACCAGCAACAAATGAAACAATGTCTACTTCATGGATGGGGCAGACGACCATCAACGTCCCCAGGGGTTTGGTCGCGGACGTTCGTGAACGCGTGTGTGATGCCACACAGGCGTGATGAGGCTCTCGCGCAATTCCTTCCCCAAATCCAGAGCACATGCGGCGTCCTCTTCCGGCAGAGGTGGGATAGGAGCCGGATGGTTCCGTCTGCGAGGCCTTCGACGCGGACGCCGACTCTCCACATCGGATCCATCAATGTCGCTTTCGTCAGAAAGCAGGTCGGGATCCATCTGCACCCTTGCGTCCACCATAATGTTGTGGAGTATGCAGATCGCAAAAAACTCTTTGCAAATTGTTTTCATGTTACCGATATGCCTCCTGATGATGTTACGCCACAGCCTTCAGCATGCCGAATGTCCGCTCTATGCACGACCTCGCAGACGTGTGGCAGTCGTCGTACACCGCTTCAGCCGTAGTTCTGTTGTTGCCCCCGACCGGAGTCATGATCCAAGGCAATGTGGGATACCCTGCATCCCCGAGCAGATACCTGCCAATCGCTCTTCTATCCCGAAGCAATTCACCGCCCGTACCGAAACTCCCTTGCCTCGTTGCGCCCGCCTGTAAAGTGGAGACATTCTGAGCACCCGACCATCGTGAACGGACCCCGACACACCCACGTACACACTCACAATCCTGCATTCATGGTCACATACCACTTATGCCACGATAGAGAATTGCCCGTTCCGATCATAGAAACAATCCCCCCTGAGGTTTCTCGGCTTCTCCAAGTACACGTGGGTGCAATCAATCGCTCCCACACACCCAGGAAAGCCTTTGTGATCGAAAGCGTCCATCGTCTCTTGGAGCTTCTGGTCTGTAGGAAATCTTAGCAGATGTCCGTACTCCCTGATGAGTGCATGTGCAACATCCTCATTGCTCCGAAGAGCAGTGGCCAAACCCAATCTGAGGGAGTGGGCAGACTGTCTATAGTAACCGCCCGCCGCCCATCGCAGAAGCGCGCATGCGAATTTCTGCACTGCCGGCACAAGTTGTCTCCAGTTCGTAGATTGACGTTGGATGCGTGGAGCGATGCGCTCGAGGACTTCGTGGAACAGCGGTCGAGGAAGGCTGCAGAAGCGCCGATAAACTTTCTCGTGCCTGCCCCCCTCTCTCTGGAGATCCTTCCACACCCCGCCACTACGTTCCAACACCCAAACCCGGCGCCGAGCATCCATATGGCCAACGAAAGCACACGCGGCCATATCCGCCACTGGCAGTCCATGCATCACCGTGCCCGTGAGAAGCAACAGGGCCGACGACACACCGGGCACACGCTGGAAAAGCAGTGGCCGCTTGCAGGACAGCCATCGCCACGACGTTCCTTTGGTTCATCCACTGCAGCAGGGTGAAGACCATGAGGAAAGTGGAGTCGTCCCAATCGTCGTCGCTGGTTGTCACGGGGACGGCAACCATGACGAAAGTCGTGCAGTCGTCACAACCCCGAAGAAGTTGACGACTTCCCTGTCACCACCGTGCACAACCAAATCCCACGTTCAATCACAAAGACATGGAAACGGCGATGGCGATGCGGGCGAGAGAACACCGTCGCCGTTCATGGGCAACCGTTGTCCAGCGTCAGGAACCCCAGATGTGTCGGTTGGCTGCCAACGGTCACTTCGACTGTGTAGTACCAGGGCCGGTTTCCACACCTGGTCCAACGGAATCCCCCCCCCCCCCAGCCCTTCGAACCCGTTTCGTGGCGCACCGGGTCCCACACGTGCCGCCCCGCGTCACCCACATCCACGGGCACGGCCATTTCCTGAGGTCCAGCCACGGCCTCCCGGACAACAACAACTTTCCTTTTTCGGACACCACCCACGAAACTTTCCTTTAACGGAAAAACAAATACCGCTTTACCGTAAAACGCACTCCGCGGTGGGGTCCCGGAAAAACACTTTTCCATCTTTCCAAAAAAACTTGCCCGCTTTTTGTGGCCACACGTCTTTTCATGCCGCACCGCAGTGGGGTCCACCCCTTAGCACAAGGCACACGGGCCTACCAGACACCTAGTACCTATGACCTGTCTGCATCTAGACTGAGGGCTGGGCCTCACAGGCTCGCGGTATCTTTGCGCCTGGAAAGCACCCGCCAGCACAAATCGTAGCTGTTGGGAATGGGCAAGAGAAAAGGGACTTCACTGCCATTGTACCAGATCAGGAAGACTTGCCCTTTCGGGCAAGTGTGCCTCCTCATTTTCAGCACACCGTCCAATCCCTGTGCCTCCTTTCACCACGGGATGGCAGAATCAAGAGGGTAGCCTTGGGGCTACCATGTTTTTTGCCACAATATTTCGGAAATTGGAGTGCCATGGAGGAATTTGAAATTTCCCATCATGACCCTATTCCTCCACCCAAAGTTTTCCTGGCCACTCCCTGCAGCCTGTGGGGTCTGAAAAAAAAGCCTCTGCGGAGTCTGCGCCAATCCATACGCTTTTCCGCATGTCTGTGGGCTCCAGACCTGAGAAGCAGACCAAGACAAGACACGAAAATCAAGAGCCTTTTTTTTTTTTTTGGGAAAAAGAGAGGAAACCTTTGATCATGTCACAAACAACCCGGAAAATACACAGCACGGTACTGGGACCATTACCCAACAGAGCTTGGCAGAGCTTGTCGTGTCCTCAATGGGGCTAAAAAAGGGAACCAACAACCCCAGATTGAGTGGACCCTCCTAAGTACAGGGATCCAGAATATGGGACGTGACTCCTGTTACATGCCCAGTTGGGCAATGTATGTAGAGCCAAGGATCCGCAAAGTGATAAAAAGGACTAAATGGACAATGCAATGTTTAATGAAATCTCAACAAGCAGTGTACATCCTGATACATGCAAAATGGCACTTAGTAGTGCAGTGGGAGACTTGGATACGAGTCCTGACTTGACTGGGACTGACATGACATCCCATTATACTTCACACAATGTCATGTGAGAAGAGGAAGAGGTACCAAACTGTTGAATACCGTAATAGTGCCCACCAGAGCAAGGACCGACCTCCCTCACATAGCATAATATAGCGCAGCGGAATGCTAGGATACCAATGATCATCCAATCAATGTTGTAATGCAGATACAACGTACATCATCATCGTTGCGAGGTGTGAGGTGCCTGGCGCTACACACAGGAAGAATGCAGCCAGGTCCAAACCATACACAGACGAAGAGGAGGGGATCAGACGAAGAAGAGCGGGAAGATGGGAATGTTGCCAACACCACTTCAGTACAGGTCCCAAATAATCCCTCGTCAAATGTCTAAATCCCAATGTCGAGTTCGATCCAAACGTTGTCAAGTCCCAAAGTCACAAATCTCTCTCTCTCTCATAGTCTGCAGATACTGAGAAGTCAGGTAGAGAGAGGGTGAGGAAGAGATGGTGGACTTAGAAGAGGAAGAAGAAGAACTCTCTCTCTCTCTCTCTCAGTCCGGTACTAACCTGTGAAGGTGGCGCCTTGTTGCAGGTACATCGAAGACGAAGCTGGAGCTATTGCGCCACAGGTAAGTCTCCCTGGCCTCCAGCCAACCATCTCTCTCTCTCCAACGCTATTCTAGCTCCTACTAGCGCCCAGCGCTGAAGACTACTGCAGCGCTCCTCCAGAGTGCTGCTGTCGAATCCTGAAGACTGCCTCCTGCCTCCTGCACGTGGAGTGCCTGGGAAGTTCCTATCAACTGCCTGGAGTCTGCAGGGCGGGCCAGTCTTATATAGTGCTGGCCCGTCCAGGAGGCTGCTCTTGCCAATGCCAAAACGTGCCAGACCCTGGTGTTGAAGTTCAAACAAACGTTGTTTTGAAAACAGGCCATAATGGTCTGTGCTAAAACCCTGGTCTGGTGCCTAAGTTTCAGGGCAGGTCATCTTATGAGGGCCTGAAAATGGCCCTCCGTTTCAGGCTGAAAAAACTCTGGGCCTGGAGGGCCCTGTTTTAGGTTGAAACGACACAGGGCCTGTAGGCCCCTGTTTTCAGGCTTTCAGGCTGAAACGATACAGGGCCTGTAGGCCCTTGTTTTCAGGCTTTCTCGCTGAAACGACCCAGGGCCTGGAAATGGCCCTCGTTTGCAGGCGCAGCATGTAACACCCCCCCCTCCTTATGAACTTATATGAAGTCAAGCCGGGTCGAGGGTGAAGCTGACGATCTGAAGGTGGAACCTCGACGCGGATGCGGCGTGGAGCCGAAGATACCGGCTTGCCTTGCATCTTGCGTTCGTAGCGTGCGAGAACATCTGGAGCTGTTACTTGGACCTCCGCACGGGTCAACCAACGGTCAGCTTTGTGGGTGCAGTATGCAAAGTGTACCAAGTATTCAGTCGGTCTGTTGTCGTAGCGTCACTGGGAGATGATGTCGCCGACCTCTCGAAAACCGTCCATAGAGGGGTGGGTCTTGCGATCGTCACCCCGGAAAATCGTCATGTTCCGCTGGTGTGTAAAGAGCCACCTTGGAGCAATGAAAGACCAGGTAGACGGGCAAGTGGGCGGGCACCTGAATGGTGAAGGAAGGTCCTTCGGGCGCGTCTCCAGCGGGTGCCACGATCGGCCAGGGCCCCATCCATTTTGGGAGGAGCTTGCGAGAGATATCTTGTTCGAGGTTGAACTCCACGGCGGAAATCCAAACGAGATCGCCTGCGCGGAATGGACAAGGAAGACGTTGGTGATTGGTCTGTTGGCTTATGCGTTGCTGCGTCTTAGCCATTTGGTTGCGTGCCTTGACAAGTAGCTTTTGCATCCGACGCAAGAAGAGAAGATGGTTGTCGCTCTCGGCCGCTTGTGGAATGATTGTGTCCAACGGAGAAGTGATCGGCGAGCCGTGCTCGAACTCGAAGGGCGACATCCTGATAGCCGGGTGGATGGACGAGTTGTATGCCAACTCGACATCCGACAGCCACTCAACCCAATCCTTTTGGTCGGGACGGATGAGAGTGTGAAGGAGAACCTGTGCGGTCTGATGCGCCCTCTCTGTTTGGCCATCGGTTTGGGGGTGGCGAGCCGAACTTGGCTTGAGAGATGAGCCCCATCGTTTGATGAGCGCCAACCAAAAATTGGACATGAACCGAGTGTCGTGGTCACATACGATTTCCTTGGGGTAACCCTTGGTCCGAATCCAACTGGCGTAAAGAACTTCGGTCAACTCCGGTGCCTTGGCATGATAGCGGCAAGGCAAAAACATGGCGAACTTGATGAGTCGGTCGACCACCGTGAGAATCTCATCCACACCGGTCGTGTGCTTGGGGAACGGTCCGGTAATGTCCATGGCAATTGTTTCCCCTCCTCGCAAGGGGACCGATAATGGTCGCAACTCGCCGCACGGATCATCAGATGGTTGCGGGATTTGCAGTGTCGGCAAACCTCGCATGACTCGCAATGGCGTGTGACGTCGCCGAGAAGGTCGGGCCAAAAACGCTCACGAAGTCGGCCAATCGTTCGATTGACTCCAAAATATCCGGTGGCGAGAGCATCGTGGAACTCGCCAAGAAGCCGTGTACGCAAGTGAGAGTCACTCGGTACGCAAAGAAGGTCCTTCCCCTGCGTGTGGACAAGCAAGTACCCCTCTTGGATCCGATAGTGAGAAGGCGCCGGATTAGGAGAGGAGCAATTCGCGTACTTGTCACGAAACTCGGGGTCGGCTTGGTAGCTGCGGATGAAGCTGTCCCGCAGGTCGTCGTCGATCTCGAAGGTCAAATAGACTGCGGTACAATGATCCGGACGTCGTGAAAGAGCATCCGCAAAACGGTTAGACTTCCCTGGAATGTGATCGGGAAAGAAATTGAATTGGTCGATGAAAGCCATCCAACGGGCGATGGTGCTATTGACGGTATCTTGGGTCTTGTAGATGACCAACGGATTGTTGTCCGTTACCCATCGGGATTGACTCCGACCAAGGAGGCCGCCACCGCTTGAGCGCGTGGACGAAGGCTAAGAGCTCCTTGCGTGCATCATCAATGGAGTGCACGACGAGCACTTTCTTGCTGAAGTACTCGACCGGGTGCCAGTCCACGCCATCGGGTTGTTCGAGGACGACACCAATGCCATAGCCGGACCCATCTGTAGTGACGCACGTTGCCAATAGCAGGTCGTAGATTCGCAAAACCTCCGCGGACAATAATGCGGCTTTGATAACCAAGAATGATTCTCGCGCATCCTCCCCAAAGTCGAACGATCGATCCTCGCATTGAAGCTTGGTCAAGTGGGCCGCGATCTTCTAGTATCCCTTGATAAAACGTTGGTAGTAGCCGACAAGGTCAAGGAACGAACGGACATCCATGACGTTCCGCGGCTCCGACCACTCTTGGATGGCTTGAATCTTGTCCGACAACGGACTGATCCCCTTCGGTGTAACAAAATGGCCCAAGCATTTCAACCATACTTGCGGCGCATCGAGGCGCACTGCACCCCGCACGTCCGCCGCATCGCGCACGACGCGCACGCACGGGGTGCGGCACACCCCGAAAATAAGGGATCGACCAAAAAAACAAAAGTTGCCGAGGGGTGTTCTGGGCGGGGGTGGGATGTGGCGTGACGAACCAAAAAAAAACAACAACAACAATTTGAGGCCGCGAGGGGCCTCGGAAAAAAAAAGGGGGCGAGCTGAAGTTGGTTTGTTTTTTGAAGTTTCGAATCCAGAGTGCTTCCCCGGTAATCCAGCTTTTTGAAGTTGCTCTCTCTCTCTCTCTCTCTCTCTCTCTCTCTCTCTCTCTCTCTCCTTTTTTTTTTTTTTTTTAATATATATGAACCATATCTCGATTGAAGCGCTTCATCCTTGTGCAGCGGCCTTGAA
>BFEA01000669.1:782978-795564 GCA_003427395.1 Chara braunii | reverse complement strand
GGGGGGGGGGGGGGGGGGGGGGGGGGTTTCAACTTTCAGTTCAACATAAAAATAAAAAATAAAAAATATATGTTGTGTGCACCTGGTGCATATGCGGCCCCGCAGCGCACACCCCCCAGCTCACCCGCGCTCGCCGCACCAGCCCTGTGCGCAACGCATTGCGCATCGCGCACAACGCACCTAGGTGCGCGGCGCAGCGCACAGGGTCGATGCGCGACAAGTATGATCTCAACTCTTGCTGGACAAATTTGCACTTGTCGTGGTTGGCTTTGTACTTGGCGCGGCAGAGCGTCTCCAATACTCATCGAAGGTGCTCAAGATGATCCTCCAATGTCCGGCTGTAGACGAGAATGTCGTCTAAGTAGACCAGCACGAACCTGTCCAACATCGCAAGAAACTCGTTGGTCATTGTCGCTTGAAAGGTCGTCGGGGCATTGTTGAGGCCAAAAGGCATGACCACCCACTCAAAATGTCTGTGCCGTGTCTTGAACGCGGATTTATAGCGATGATCATTCGGCGGATTGAAATCTGATGGTATCCTGATTTCATATCCAACTTAGAAAAGTACTTTGCACCGCCCAATCGCTCAAGGAGATCGTCAATACGAGAAAGAGGCCCCACAATCTTGACAGTTTGCGCGTTGAGCTTCCATGCACAATCGTAGATCCTTGTTCTTCTTTCGTACAAAGAGAACTAGCATTCCATATGGGGAGCTACTAGGTCGGATGCAGCCCTTGTCCAACAAGTCATCGAGTTGCACGCAGAGGACTGTAAGCTCCTCCTCGCTCATGCGGTAAATGCAACCTTTCGGCGGCACAACACCGGCATCTCGTGAGAGATCGGCCGATCCGGCACCACACCGGTAGATGACTCGAAGATGTCGGCGAACTCCTCAAGCAACCACGTGGGTGAAGAGTCGGCTACCGCGACGATCCGTAGAAAACATAGGCCTATCTCGTCGGGCTGCTCGTAAGTGCAAGTAGCTCGGAATGACTTGGTCGTCACCACTTGGCACCGGATCGAAGGGTGCGGAAGAGGAATAGTACACGACACTTCAGCACCGAAGGCATCCCGAACGGTAAGAGTCCGTCGGTGGAAGTTGACCGTGTGATCTGCACTTGCAAGCCAAGGCATTCCCAAAATGATATCGAAGTCTGTGTCCAAAATGTCGAACGTCACCAGTTCGCATGCACGAGGTGCGAAATACACCGGTACGACCTCGATGTAACGGTCGATAAGTTGTTGTGTCCTTCCATCCGCCAACTTGATCACCGTCGGGCTTGCCTTCCTCCGAACTTGTGCGCCAAGGCCAGCCTTTTGCATAAAGGCTTAGCTCATGAAATTGCGAGACGCGCCGCTGTCCAGCAGAGCGCTGCAAGACGCTTGCCCAACTTGGATGCGGACATAGAGGAGCGGTGCGTTATTGTCATCGTACCGGTGCTTGCAAAACTCGCAGGCCACCTTGGTAACATACGCAAGAATGTCCCCCAGCGCAGCTTCGTCATCCATCGGCGAAGTTGGTGGGGCATAGAAGGATACATACGTATGAAGATGAGCGCATGATACTACGCATTGCGGTCCCGGCAAGTGGCCCGTGGTCGGGAGAGGAAGCCATGCGAAATCCTTCGATGTGAGCGGGTTCAAGACCTCTATGTTGAACTCGCGCGCCGAATCCCGTGAAGAACCACTTGAAGACGATAAGTCATCGCTGTCGGACGGAGAAGATGCCGCACATACGTCTTGTCCTTGAACATGAGCACCCAGCGTAGGAATGAGCCGGGCAGCATAGTCCTCATAAGAATATAGAAGCGGAGGACTATCGACTTCCACATGTGCCTCGGAACGAAGGGCGGTCACTCGCGAAGCGACCGGTTCCAAAGGCGTCGAGAGTCATCGAGTCACTCCCGGTGATGCTCAGTTTACCGATTTGCCTTTGCCTTTCAACGGGCAGCCCACTGTATCGTGGAGATCGTTGTTACACCACAGACAATAGCAGTATCTCATGCGTTGCTTGTATGCTTGCTCCGAGAGGCCGTAGTGGGTCCATGGGGCTGTAGCTGTTGCACCGGGCCTGGGGATCAATGTGGTGTTTGTCTTTGGCTTGCCGCGTCCTCGGCCTCTGCCGGGGCGGCCACCATCCCGGACGGCTGCGAATCTGTCCCCTTCATTAGCAGATACGACCTCATTATTGGTCGGTTGGGATTGTCGTCGCGACCACGGCCACTTTCGGCCGATATTGTTCTCTGCTTGGGCCTGCCGCAAGTGAGAGGTTATTGGCCTCCGTGTTCGTGACGATGATCTGCGCGGCCTTGTCGAAGAGCTCCGCTGTTGTAGTGAGCGTGTCTACGACTTGAGTTAGCGTCGTGGACAATGCCAGACACAATCTCGAGATGAAGTAGTGTTTCAGGGCTTGAAAGCCCATTGGTACGCATGGCACGAATATCAAGCGTTGGAACTCGGCGATCCAATCGCTACTTGGCAGCGTGTTTTGGTGGAACTTAATCAGCTTGTCCATTGCTTTCATTTCTGGCGGCTCGATCTGGAACCTCTTATGCCATGCGGCCTTCATATCTTCCCAGCTGATCTTGGTATGCAAGTCGGTCACCATCACGTATTTAGACAAGAGTTTGTCCATTCATGCTTGGCACGCACCCCCCGATCGGTAGTACAAATATGCGTGGTGCTTCGCTTCGGAACGTGGTGGAGCTGCAACTTGAGCTCGAATTGGCGGAACCACGGAATCGGTCTGTCTTTGTCGCAGAAGATCTCCTGACCATCGAACTTCGGAGTCGACTCACGTTGTGACGTGCTCGGTGTGGCGGCGGCAGCACAGATCCGCTGCTCCAGTCGTTGCGTGGCAATTTGCTGTAGCTGCGCGTCGTCCTTGAGGGTTCCGACGTCGATCTCCAATGAATGGAGGCGATCGGAGGTGTTGGAGGAGCTGGCATCGGGGGGCGATGACGGATTGTTGCTGCAGCTGCTGGAGGCGGTTGTTGACTTGATCAAATGTCCGATTGTGCGTCTGAATCACGTCGTCGAGGCTGTGGATCTCCTCCTGCTGTGCAATGCACGTTGCCAGGAGTTTCGTGAAATGGGAGAGGAGTAGAACGATCTTGTTTTCACTCTCTTCCATCTTACCATTCTCGGCCTCGGCTCACCAATCTGCTGCCATTGTGAGCAAAGGTCGCTCTCCATTGAATATCTTCTCGCGTCGTTGATTTCGTTCTTCATCAGCAGCCTTTGTTGCTGCCTCGTCGTGCTGGTGGTGTTGTTCTATTGCCAACAGACGTGCCTTCTCGGCATCCTTTGTCGCCTTGTCTGCCGTTGCTACATCATCCGCCCGTTTCTTGGCTTCGGTAATCAAAGCCAGCATCCGGGCCTGATAGGCCTCGGCCGTTTCCCCGGACTTCTGATCCATGCCGGCTGTTTGTAAGCACGTGAGCATTGATGAGGTCGGAGGACTGTTGACGTGGCACTCCCTTCTGCTGACATGGCACTGTTCGGCTGCTGTGTCCTGGTGACGAGGTCCGCTGACGTGCTTTGTTGACGTGGTCTGCTGACGTGACCTGCTGACGTGGTCTACTGACATGGCCAGCTGACGTGGTCTGCTGACATGGCCTGCGGACGTGGCAACTCACCAATGCCGCCGCAGGGGGTACCCGGAGACAGATAGAGAAGATAAGACCAGAGGGGGCAACAACATAGGTGGGGAGGGGTGGGTGGGATAAATCGCCCAGATAAAGAGCCACTAATCAAAAAACAAAAGTTTGAACTTTTGCAAAAAAAAAACAAACTCGTTTGCAAGTGCAGTAGGTCTCCCAATTCCCCTTGAAGTGCGAAATTACCAATGAGAAAATTTTTTCGAACTTCCAGAATCCAGACCGCAAATGATTGTCAGATGAACTGCGAATAAAAAGAATTCCGAAAAAAAAAATAAAAAAAATTGGAATTAGTCAGATGAGAGTACGTGCAGTTTGAAAAATGGTAACTGCCAGAGGGATTTCCCGTACCGTTTTCAAAAAAAAAAAAATTAAAAATTCAAAAACATTTCGGATTTCCAAATAACGGGAAATTGCAACAGGAAATCAAAATTTTTGAAAAAACGATATTCCGGATTTTCAACAACGGAATTTCGAATTTTCAGAAGAAAAAACGAAAACGGAAATTTCGGGTGTTGCGCTATTGCGATTTTCCACAACAGAAATAGCGGGAAAACAAAATCCAAGAAAAGAAAAAAAAAATCGATTTTGGCAGTTAGGTCCAGATGTTAGATCAGGTTGTCCTGATTCACATTCGGTGCCCCGATACCAACTGTTACATGCCCAGTTGGGCAATGTATGTAGAGCCAAGGATCCGCAAAGTGATAAAAAGGACTAAATGAACAATGCAATGTTTAATGAAATCTCAACAAGCAGTGTACATCCTGATACATGCAAAATGGTACTTTGTAGCGCAGTGGAAGACTTGGATATGAGTCCTGACTTGACTGGGACTGACATGACATCCCATTATACTTCACACATGTGAGAAGAGGAAGAGGTACCAAACTGTTGAATACCGTAATAGTGCCCACTAGAGCAAGGACCAATGCAATCAGACTCACTTTCATTCACACTTCACATGCATACAAACAGGTTCCGCAGCAAACTGGCGACAAGCGCCCACTTCAATCTCAGAGATATGGAAATCCGGAACACAGTTCAGATACAATTTAACTTCAGATGGCTCTGGCGCATCAGCGCCTGTGCAACTCTCTATTCGTCACTTGCTCAACACTGCTGGTCGCACACAGGATCACCCTGGATATGCCACATGCATCACACTTTGTACACTCACACACACCGGCACACTTCTACAGCTATGGCGGTTATGGCCGCTGCTACTCTATCGCTATGGCTAAGCTTCCTTCTTGCCCACTTCGTCTTCGGGCTCACTGCAGACCACCTCGCACAAGTCGTTGTGGCAGCGCTTCCACATGGCTTGTGCATGAATGAATGAATGGTTGGGCGCTGCCTCTTGATTTATAGTTTTGTAACTCGTTGGTCTGCCCCTCTCCACCATGCCCATGGTGGACGCAGTCCCTCATGGTACTTGCTTGACTGGACTGGGACTGCGGGACCGGTACCGCTGACTGCTTGGGTTTGCACTGCCAACTCAATGCGGCCGCATTGCCGATGTAACGCGGCTGGGCTCACCACTTGCCCACTTGCCTCTGACTAAAACGTGAGGCAGCTTCAAAAGGCCAGTTCCGGACCTTCCGGACGTTTGTGGACTTGGCCTTTCGAGTACTGTAGCAGCTACGACCTTGACCTTTCAGGACTGTAGTTGCTACGACCTTGACCTTTCAGGATTCCTACAGCTACGACCTCTACAGGGCTATGACTCCTACTTGACAGATCTACAGATCGAACCCCTACCATTACACAGACCTATGACAGACAACAACAACTTTCAAAACACAGGTCTTCTAGAATCAGCTCCCGACATAGTGAGAGCCTACGAGAGAGAAAGGAAGGGAAAAGGTCCTGCCTTAGACTGAGCTATTCTCGGAGGACCTCGAATTTAGGCCGGCGGGAGTGAAATGGTATTCACCTGTTAGCAGTAGCGAATCCAGGTCCCAGGGCTCGATCCCTAGTCCTCACTTTACCTGTGTATAGTATCAGTGTCGACCCCGAGTGAATACGTCTTCACCTACAATGCCGTCAATGTCGTACCTTCCGTCCATGTCTGGGGGGATCATGGATCTTCTGGATGGAAACTGTTGACTTGTGACACAGGGCAACAACTTTGACGCATGAAACACGGGGTAGGTGTGGAGGTGCGCTGGGATCTCTACTGTGTAGAACGACCCATCCTCTCCGCCCTTAACTTCTATAACTAGTCACGGTCCTCTATACGCGGGCAATAGCTTCTGCGAGATGTTCTCCTCAGGCGCAAACTCTTTAGACTTCACCCAGACTAAGTTGCCTACTCGAAACTGCGACGGGCGATGATGCTTATTGGCTTGCTCTATCATTCTATGCTGGGCCTTCCTAAGGTTCTCTAACGGTAGCTAACTCCTTTTCGTGTTGTAACGCAAACTCCCTAGTATCGGGCAATAGCCTGTGAATCTGATCCCGGATAAGTCCCTCAAACGGTTTGCATGGTCTAAAGGACTTGTGCAACTCGTTGGGAGTGCGACAGGTAGACAAGTGCACGCTATTATTGTACGCACTAGCTACTTTGGGCAACATCTCATCCCAACTGATCTGATTCGGTCTAATGCACGTACGCAGAACTTGTTGCAGGATCTTGTTCATCTGCTCAGTCTGACCGTTAGTCTCTGGATTACGACCAGATGACATCAACAACTTGGAGCCATAGACTCTCATCAACTCCTGCCAGTTCTGACTAGTGAACCGGGTGTCTCTATCACTAACTATAGACAGTGGAATCTCGTGTTCACTGACCCAATGACCAAAAAACTTATGAAGAACTAACTCTGTACGTGCCTCGGAGGGCAAACGAACAAAAACAACATATTTACTGAATCTATCAACTATTACCATGACTCGGCTCTTGTCGTGCCTACTCTTGACATGGGTGTCCATAAAGTCAATGGACACTGAATCTCCTGGCTGACCAGGAACAGGCAAGGGTCTGAGAAGACCTAGAGGGGCACGCGTAGAGGTCTTATTTCTCTGGCAGACCTTACAACTACGAACATACTTTATGCACTCGGCCTTCATGCCATACCATATGTACGCGCGCATGAGGTCAGCTAGAGTTTTTTGGCAACCAAAATGTCCCTCGGTATCGTGGCATTCCCCTAGGATCAAACTATGGATCTCCTCGCTATTAGGGACACACAATCCATCAACTACGTTAGTCTGCTCAAATAGCAGCCCATCAGTAGTGCGGTAGTCTGGTTCGGACTCTGGGGCCCCTTTTACTCTCTTGAGGAGGTCGCCATAGATAGGGTCCTTTGCATACGCCTCTCTAACTTTCTGCTGCAGGTATCTCCCTATATCCAGATAATGAACTATTGCTCCAAAGTAGTCAGCTCTCCTACTCAGAGCGTCCGCAACTACATTATACTTCCCTTTGACTGGCTTAAACTCAAAGTCATATTGGTCTAACTCTGCAACCCACCTGGTAAGCTTAGGTGTCATCTTGGCCTGCGTCTTCAGCCACGTTAATGTCTCGTGGTCTGAGTAGACTTCGAAGTGCCTCCCAAGCAAGTAGTGCTTCCAGTGTTCTAATGCTTGTCTGAGAGCGTAGAGTTCTCTCTCGTAGATAGATGTCGCTACCTTCTCTGAAGGCATCCTAGCAGACATGAACTGTACGGGTCTATATCTGTTGCCATCGTCTTGCTGTAATACAACACCTATACCATATTGGCTCGCGTCAGTCGTGATGACAAACGGTAAGGACGGATCGGCTACCTTAAGGACTGATTACTCTATCAACGCCTGCTTCAACTTCTTCATAGCGGAGGTGCAGTCCTTGTCCCATCTCTAGATTGTTTTTTTCTTCAACAACCTGCCAAGGGGTGCAGCGATGGTGGAGAAGTTTGTCACAAACTTCATGTAATAGTTAGCTAGGCCTAAGAACGACCGCAACTCTGTCAACGTGCGGGGTGTAGGCCAATCTCTAATCGTTGCGATCTTACTATCTTCTGGTTTGATGCGATCTTACTATCTTCTGGTTTGATGCGATCTTACTATCTTCTGGTTTGATGCCGCCTCCATCTAAAACATGGCCTAAATACAATACTTGGGTCTTTGCCCATTCACACTTCTTTGCATTGATCTTGAAGTTGGCCTCTCTCAACTTTTCCAAGACCTGCCTTAGATGACCCTCATGCTCCTGGAGGGTCCTACTAAACACTAAAATATCATCTAAGTAGACTACTATAAAGTTAGTACAAACCTGTCTAACCACGGCCTAATCAAGTCATTCATACAACACTGAAAAGTTGTTGGCGCGTTGGTTAGTCCAAAGGGGATAACTATAAACTCGTAGTGTCCATATCTAGTCCGGAACGCGGTCTTATACTGATCATCATGATGGACCTCTATCTGATGATATCCGGACTTCAAGTATATCTTTGAAAAATACTTGCAGCCCTGCACCCGATCTAAAAGATCATCTATACGGGGCAACAGCTCCGCGTCCTTCACAGTGATAGCATTAAGACCCCTATAGCTAGTGCACATTCTAAGCTCTCCCTCCTTCTTCGGGACAAATAAAACAAGTGCTCCAAATGGAGACGAACTGGGCATAATCCAACCCTTCTCTAAGAGTTCATCTAACTGCTTGAGTAGCTCCTCCAATTCCCGAGATGACATCCTATACACTGTTCCTTTAGGAGTCCTGCTGCCAGGTTCGATCTGATGCGATGCTGGATGGGCCGCGGGACTACCCCTGTAGGCGGCTTAGCTAGATCTGTGTACTCTTCCAGCAGCTTGGCAATTGCGGGATCTATAGGCTTTTCCTCTTTAGGCTCAGGAACTGGCCTAACATAGGCCACAAAAACCATACCCCATAAAAACCTGTTCTTCTAGCTGCTCCTTCTTCACTAACATCGCGAACGCAGGAGCGCTAAGGCAGCAATGTGCCAGGGAGTTGTCTACTACTGACACATGAAACAGACAGGCAATCTTGACCCCGTCTGACGGGCTAGGGCGCCTACACTCGTGCTCTCTCAAATGGAGTGTGGCCCCACTACCTCTCCCCAGTCCATTCCTAGGACTATATTGAAGGGAAGGTTGTCCTCTACGAGGAGAGTCATGGAATGGAGAACTTTCTTCACTTTCCCATCTTTCTCTAGGCGAAAGTACGCCTGGACTCCCTCTACGTAATCCTCTACTCGCATTATGCAGCTGTCTGCGAGGATACTCACTATGGGGTCTGTTAACTTCTGGACTTTTAGTCCCAACTTCAACTTGTGCAGCGTCTTTCTACTAATATAGTTGCGCGTGGCCCCACTATTTACTAGGGCCTCTACTCTACCTCTGAAAATCTCTACGTCTACTAAAACTAGTTGTCCCCTACTCTCCTTCTTCATTTTGGCCCAGGCGGGCATTCTCTCCTTTAACTCATCGGCCACGCCTGTGAGGGAAGTGCCTAGAGAGACTCTGACACAAAGTCTCTGGACAGCTATCTAGGCACCAGCCTGCAACCTCTACCATCGACACATGTGGTGTGGGAGTTTCTTGCCGGCTCGCTCTCGCTTCCCCACATGGCCTTGTGGTAGGGGCAGTTGCTACCCCTACCGGCGGCTGCCTTTTGACCCCTGGGCAGCCGAACAGGCCTCTCCATACTTTGGATAGTATTTAATGATGTGGCCAGGGTCACCGCAATATATTCACTGCCCCTGATCCACACGTTGTTCCCATACACACTGGTTCAAGCCCAAGTTTTTCCAAGGCCGACCCTGTGGCAGCCCTGGGTGCCAACCGCCTCTCCAAGAGGGTGCCCTATTTCCCTTATTCGGTGACCGATTCCCTCTATTAGGCGACCCATTCCTTGAACTGTTTTGCGGGGGACCTTGACCCCTTCCTCCCACTTGGCGGTTTCCTCCTCTACTGCCAACCCCCTGATTGTTCTGCGAACGGCCCCCTTGGCCCTGGCCTCTACCTCGTCCTTGCGGACTCCCTCCAGCCGCGACAGCAGAATAGGTCCTCCCCTGACTAACGCTACTATCCTCTTCCTCAAGCCCCCACTCAATCTGCTCCTTGGGGACTTTGTCTACACCACCCTCATCTAAAGTAAGGATCAAGCGATCCTTGGTCTTGACCTATCCTGAGATGGTGCAACCTTTCCATTTTTTGCCCTTGTCAAGGTCCTTATGCCAAAAAGTGGAAATTGACATGGACCGCGCTTCAAAGGCTACCACTTCCCTACTCAACGCGTCATAGGTCATGGTAGGTTGCTGACTCTTCTCAAAGAAATGCCCATGCAGTTGTTCAGGCATTGCACGATAGAAGAGGTTGACCAGTTGGGTCTCAGTGACCCTATGGTCTGGGACGGCGACTAGCTCGTCCATCACACCCTTGAGTGCTCTAACACTTTTCCACTGACGAGAGTGGATGATTTGCAATCTATCGGAGGTTTTGACACTGCGTGAGACATCTGCGAATCGTTCACGCAATAACTTAAGGAAATCAGTGAGGGGAGTGAACGCAGAATAAGCGACTAAATCATCATTACAGTTGGCGGCGTGGCACAAGGAATGGGCGAAGCTTGCTGCTTCGTCTCGGAGGGCATGGACGACTATGAGGATATGCTCATCCAGGGAGACCTTCTGCAGATGTACGTAGGTTTTGACATTAGCTTCCCAATTGTCAAACTTTCCTCTTTCTTTCCGCTAAAGGAGTCAGGGAACTTGACCTTAACAGGCTCCCTTCGGGGACGTACTTCCTCCTCCTTGGGAGCAGTCAGTCTGGCGCCTTCTATGGCGTCCTTGCAATAATGCTTCGTTCCCTCTAGGCGGGCCTTCACCTCTGAGCCCACCTGCATTGGTAATTCCCTTGCAAAGTCCCTGAGTCCCTGCCGTATAGGCAATGTCCTGACCTCTACCAAACAAATATTGTTCTTCCTGGACCTGTGCCAGGCGCTCTATGTTTCTCGCCATAACGACCATTTCGTCAAAATTGACATCTTTTATTTTTTGAACGAAATTGAAACCGAGTTTTTTGGCCAAAAACTCGTCAAAATTTGCAGTTCCTAAGGGTCCAGCGTTTTACAACCTGGCTGTACATGGACCTAGCTTGAGACCAGGCACCTCCAGGCAGTCCGGGGGTCCCCCTCAGGAACTGCAAATTTTGACGAGTTTTCGGCCAAAAAACTCGATTTCAATTTCGTTCAAAAAATAAAAGATGTTCATTTTGACGAAATGGCAGTTCCATGATCTCCATCTTCCCCAATAGGTCCACCTGCGTCGCCATCTGCGCTCTTTGCTTCTTTACCTCCTCCAATTATTTCGCCGCCTGACTCACCGCCTCCATTCTCCTTTTCTTCTCCCTCGTCAGTCGAAACTTTCACTCCATCCTCTTCTCATCTTCTATAGCCTGCCGCTTGAGTGGGTCTTCTTCTGCATCCCACTCTCTCATGGCCGCCTCTTGTTCTTCCCTGGGCACATACATTAGTGCCTCCTCTTCTTCGCCCAGGGATAACCCAACGATTCACTCCGTAATCTTCTTTTCCATCTGATCTTCCTTTGGTCCACTGGATTCTCCTCTTCCTCCTGTCCGTCACCTTTCCAGTGGCGATTCTTCTACCTCTTCCTCCTCTTCTACTACCTTGAGCTTCTCTTCTTCTTCTTTCTTTAACCTCTCTTTTTCTCTGGCCATCTCCTCCTCAATCTTCTTCATCTTCGCCGCCCGTTCTTCTATCAAGGCCTTCTTCTTGGCCTCCTTCTTCTCTCTTCTCTCTTTCAGGATGGCGGCGGCCTTCGCAACCTGCTCTGCGGTATAAGGGGAGGTGCTCGTTCCTGTACGCGTGTCTACCATGGTGATAGACGCACAACCAAGTGACGGTTCCGCTCCTCACCACTTAGACGTCCCCCCTGACCGACTCAGTCTATGGACCACAGGATCCGTATAGAACCTTGCCAACTATGGTCTCTAGCCTGGACTTCAATACTACAGCCGTCATTATAGGATCTGTTGCTGACCACGAGGCATTTAAGGAGATCCCCCGTAACTCCTCAGGAATTCTTAAACGTCGCAAACAGGACGACGCGGTCAGCAGATCCTCTCAAGACTTAGACGGCCCGTTATGCAGCCCACAGCTCGGATTTTGGGCCTACCATGCCACACCGAGCAGCCCGCCGGTCAGTACCGGTCCTTCAAGTTGGGAGGGTTTGTGTCCTCCAGGACAATCGAGTCGTCAGGCACAGTCTTTAGCCCTACTCAGCCCGTGTGGGTTTGGTCACCGAGGCCCTATCCTTCATACACGGAATCCTATCACCTAGCCGGAAGAGACTCAATGCAGAAAAAAGAGACAAACAGACTCAGACTCAGCAAGTACCATAGGGTGAGTGCACATCCATAGGGCGTGGGGATAGGCCAAGGGCTTAGCGAGATTTTACCAACTCTAGCTTGGTCAAAATCGTGGTCAACGGCTCCGGTCAACGCCTCGGTCAACGCTTGGTCAACGAGGTCACACCCCGGTCAACGCTCCGGTCAACCCTCTGGTCAACGCCCAGTCAACCTCTAGGTCGGCTATGGCTGTCGGCACCTTCTTCCTCGCCAACCCCCCTTCTCTTCCTCCTCCACCTTTCTTCTTTCTCGCCCTTTCTCCTTTTTTTTCTTTTTTTTTTGTTCACCCCCACTGTCTGCCTTCCACTTCGTTGTCCCTCCTTCCTTCTTCCTCTCCGATCTCTCCTCCCTTCTCTGCTTCACCTTCCTCTCACCTCCGTGTCCTGAGCTTCGCGGCTATGGCCGCTACTTCGTCTTGGACCGCACAACCAATCTTACGTCACTCCTCCCTCTCTCTCCTCGGGACAATATCTTCAGCGCAGGTACGTGGTAAACCAATCTTGTATCGCTCAACTCTCTCTCTCTCTCTCTCTCTCTCTCTCTCTCTCTCTCTCTCTCTC
>BFEA01000669.1:733916-753680 GCA_003427395.1 Chara braunii | reverse complement strand
CCTCCCCGCCAGTCTCCATCTCAACCGCGTATCCCCTATCTTTCCCCTATCTTTCCCGCCAGTCTCCATCCCAACCCCCCATATTTTTCGACCCTACCCGCCGGGCTCCATCCCTCACTCCCTGAGCCTTCTTCCTCCGACTGCGTACCTCTCCTCTCCCTCCCCGAACCGCCTCCCGAAGCTCCCACTGTGGAAGGAAGGACAAAGCCGGAAGAGAGAGAGAGAGAGAGAGAGAGAGAGAGAGAGAGAGAGAGAGAGAGAGAGAGAGAGAGAGTGACCTGCTTCTTGGACGTTGGCGGCGGCTGGCTGCTTGTTGGACGTTGGCGGCGGCTGGCTGTTTCGTCGGCGATGGCGGCTTCCTCGTGATGGCTGTGGGGCTGCAGGGGGGACGTGACGGGCAGCAGCTGGCGGCTTCTGAACAGCGCGCCTGCGAGATTCAAAAACGGCCAGTTTGAAAGTGCTGGCCCTGGCTCCCGCCAGTCTGCACAGTCTGTGGTGGGTTCGGCCTTTGACCGATGTCCGGTAGGGCGAAAAGACACAAAAATCGGCCCAGTATTTTTCCGGGGCAGCCGAGGACCCGAAAAATGTCTTTGGCGGCCCCTTTTTTTTTCTGATTTTTCATTGCGGGGCCCGGTTCAGGACGTCCAGGACACCGGACTCCTACATAATGTTTGGGGGTGTTTGGAAACCGGTCCGGGCGTCTGGTCGGTTACCATGATTTTTAGGCCCCTTTGGTCCGTTTTTTTACTTGTTTTTTGTGATGTTGGCTTATTTGGTGTCCACTGTATGGACTGGAAATAAGTCTGGCTTAAAAGGTATGGGACATTTGTTATAATGACCTTGAAAAAACCTTGAAGATTTAGGACTCTGTTAACCTCTTCTCACTGAATGGGTTACATGGTTTTCATTGGTAGCTTTGATCGATGCTGAAGGATTTTTTGGAATGCTTCGTTCGTCGTCCTATCATACACCACAATTCCTTTAACCTTCAGCCTCTTCGGCCGGTGGTGTGATCTTTCTTGTTACGGGCGGTCTCACTCCTCCATCCTTTTCGCTCGCTTATTATTGATTAGCTCGGAAATTGGTTGTGCCTTCATCCTCTCTTCTACTTCTTGGACCCTTCTTTTGTACCTCTCTTCCTCTTTATTCCTTCAAAGTGCAAGAATTAGTGAGAAAACACACTCTGACAGGATGCTAGAGATAACTTTGGTCCCCACCTCCCACCAGCGAACTGTTACGGCAAATTGTTGTTTGTGGTTAGACCATTTTTCCCAGTACGTTACTATACACTGTCTCAGACCACAACCAAAGAGATTCTCCATGTTCAGTACCCTTTCCTTTGTGTTTCCTTTGTGCTTTTTCTTCTCCGAGTTGGCAAATTGATGTGCCTGGACACTGATCCAAAAGCGGGTGGCATTGTGCCCCGATTTTGCGTATGGCCGCCAGCTGTACTCTATTCGTCAAAAAGAGAAAAAATCTTAACCGTTTTTCCTTCCCCTGGTGGGACCTTCATGAGAATCCAGTATCCAGTAGGTGCACGAGTTTAAACGGGTCGCAGTCTTGCAGAGTCCGAGGTTAGTCATGAAGTTTGCAACCGAGAGAATGATTTTTTGTCGATTCTCTTCCTCCAGGACTTGTATCCCACACATGGTCAATGACACTAGGAATCTTCGCTACATCTAATTCTGGAGTGGAGAGGTTTTAACATTTTTGAAGTTTCTGAAATGGAGTTTCAACGATTTAAAAAGTGTGACAGTCGAAAATGCTGAATGCCTCTACTTTGGAGAACATGGAATAAAAGTGGTGAGTCCACTGAAAAGGTTGAAGTACAGCCCCCCCGTCTGAATGTGTAGGAATCTTGAAGATTTTGAAAACTTTGAATTGGTGAAGATGGTGAAAATTTTGACCCCCCCCCTCTCCCCTCTCCCCTCTCCTTGCCATGTTTTGTTTCTTTAAGGGGCCCGTACTTCAACATTTTCAGTGGGTTCACTCTTAACGGACCCTCTATCTCTCCTGACTGAGTCTTCAAAATATTTAAGTACACCCCCACTTGTCCAAGTGTCTATGTCTGAGTGTGGTGGCGGCGCAAGAGAGGGTTGCTGAGATGATATGCGACGCAAAGAATAATGACGCAGAAGTGCATGAACGGGGGGCCGAGAGGATCGCAACAGAGCTGAGATCCGGTTAGTCAGTTCTGGCCCCAAACTATCTTCACTGCAGCGAACATGCGTGGAAGATCTACTTCAGGTAATGCGGACGGAGACGGGTCGTACGTGTTGTCCATCCTGGTCTGTTCAGTGCAAAGTTGGATCTGCTTCCGGCAATGCGGGCGGAGACCGGTCGTAGGTGTTGTCCATCCTGCCAGTGGTTTGTTCAATGCGAAGTTGAATGGCAACACCATCTATGAGACGTGCGGTTGCTTACCGGATGTTAGTCTGTTGTGCGTTGGCAGGCTCGAAATTCCTTTGTTTTTTTGTTTCCCCGCCGCAGTGCCGGCACCAAGACTCCCACCGTTTTTCCTCTCCCCCCATCTTGTCCACCCAGCCGCTGCACCTCTTGCTTCTTTGATCGGGGACGACATTGCACCCTGTATATTAGCAAGGTGTGAGAAACACTTTTTCCTTTCATGAGACCAACGACTCCTAGCGTTTTCTGTCTACCCGGCCAGTGCACCTGCTTCTTCTGCGGTCATATGCACGAATGCATAGCCTGTACGTTAGCTAGGTGTGAGAAACGAAGTTGCTTTATTTTTCGATCGGCAACAAGCCCCCCACGGGAGCGTTTTCTTTGGCCTGCTGTCTCGTTTTTGGTTCGACAATGAAGTGTATTGTGTATTCTTTTATGGAAGTGCAGTACCATTTCGTTATAACATTGCATATTAAGTATACAATTTTTTTTTCTTTTTTCTTTGTTTGTCATAGTATGTATGTGTATGTCCTATGTGTAATGACATGCAAACGAAGTCTTGAACATGGATATTCAGCAGAAAATGTTTTTTTTTCCTAACTCTCCGACGTGGATGTTGTGCAGTGGAAGCATGGAAGGTTGTTTCCCCCCCCCCCTTTGTGTGTCAGCGCCCCTATCCATTATCAATGGCTGTTTCGAGGGTGCCAACATATGTTGAAGAGCTAGCTGTCCCAAGTAAGCTCGCTGCGGAGGAGAGGGAAAAAGCATGTGAATGCATAACAATCAAACTAACAAAATAAATGAGAAACCAATAAGATAGGTCTTTTTTTTTTTTTTTTTTTCAACTTTTACATCGTGGGGTCGATCTTTGAGCTGTGTAACTTACAAAAGAGATCGCAATTAAAAAATGTCGTATGATGGCCCGTATCATCATCATCATCATTATCATCATTTTCATCATCTGCTTTGATGTCAGCATAAACACACTGACTCTCTGCATCACCTAACTGTATTTGAAAATTATCATATTTCTTTCGGCCAGTAATTCAAAAAGAAATCCCGACCTTTTTTCTTTGTATGATCATCAAGGTCGTCATCATGATGATCATCAGCTCCTCTACATCATCATCATCATCATCATCATCATGAACATCACCACCATATCAACATCATCATCATGATCTCCAATCTCTGCACAACTTTTCAGCGTGTGTGTGCGTGTGTGTCCCACGAATGAAGGGGGGCCCTGCGCGTTGCAGCTATACAGTATGCATCACTTCTTCGTCATATATAAATGAGCACACAAGGCATTCAAGTTACAAACGGCGACACCAGGCCCGTTCCCTCGCGTACCTGGGCGGTGGATTGAAGCTCTGGCCTTGGTTTGGAGGTTGTGGAACGGGCGCACCATCCCCACCATCAACATTGGCATCTTGAGGCAGATCCCCCCATGACAGTAGCAAGTTGTGCAGAATACACGCGGCGTGGAGCTCCTTCCCCTCAATGCGAAGGTACAAATATGAGGCCGATAAAAGTATTGAAAACGCATTTCTAACACACCATTGACATGCTTTGTGCACAACCGAGTAACCTTGTGCAAAGTGTCGAAGAGAGAAATATCGGGGTCAGCATCGTGATGACCATACGGTACTACTGTCCATGGCAAAGTCGGATAGCCGTTGTCGGCCAAGAGGTATCCATAAGGGACTCCTGGAACAACAGGGCGCAGATGGCATGTGGGATCATCCGGATCCGCACGGAACAACTACCCCCTCACCGCTTTCCTAAATGATGAAGAATTTTTTACCACACATCCATCAGCCACTGTGCCCAGAAAACTGTAACACAGATCAAGGATGTGCAAATCCAAATCCAAATCAAAAACCAATTGCGCAACAATGGAGAAATGCTTCTTGTGACCCGCCATGGACTCATGACCATCCTTCTTTGGTTTGTCGAAGAAAGTGTGCGTACGGTCAATACAACCCCAACAATTGGGGAAACCTTCAGCTCCGAACTTTCGCATACGCTCATCATGATGTCGAACCTGGTGCGACCCAAACCCCACCAAGTTGGGAAAACACTGGATAATGGCGTACACCGCATCACGCACAGCACGAAGACCACTGGTCTTTCCCATGCTATATACCGATGTGCTGTGTAGATGAGTGTCCCCGTGGCTTTCTGTGACGGACCCGCCGGGATGGCGGTCCGTCAGGATCAAGACGAAGGGGATGAGGATGATGGAGATGGAGATGGAGCTGGAAGGGGCAGCGCAACTCAAATGCAGGCTCAACATTGCACGTGCTCCAAACTGTGCAGATGAAGAATGAATTGAAAAAAGACTGCAGTTGGGGTATACCCCCAACGGATTGACTGGATTGGATTGGACTGGCCTGGTACCGACAGTGGTACCGGGTAGGCCTGGACTGGACTGAATGAGCACACAGCCTGTGGGGTCAGGCCGTGGCCTGGTCCCATAGGCCGAACAGGCAAAAAACCAGATAGCCTTGGCTCTAGGCCAGGGCAGATAGAGGCACATTGGACGATCCTCAGACCTGTAGTGGATCACGAAAGCCATAAACACCCTTCCACAACAGCAGCGGAACTCTGCAACAATAAAGCCGAGAAATCTAGGATGTGGAACAAGCTCAATGTCGAGTCCATGCGATGCAGCCTAAGCTACATAATGTCAGAGGAAACGCAAATATCTGATATACGCATATTAGCTAATAGCAGGAAATGAATGTAGTAGGGTAAAATTCTAAAGTCCTAGAGGCAACTGCCTCAGCGCTGAAAGAAAAAGATAGTAATATGTCACAAGATAATGTGTGTCACTGAACCACTAAGAGAGACGGTTTCAGAGAGGGTGAATGCAGCCTAAGAATCGAAACTTCTAAGGACAATCACATGCCAAGATGGGAGAGGTTATCTGGCTTTGGGCAAGAAAATAGTAGTGAAACAAAACCAATGACCCTAACAGATAGACCATAAAGCGGGTAATGCTCGACAAAAGAGTGACACCATGCAGGGGCGACCATGAAGGGCAGCTTGGAATAAGGTGGAGATATGTCTATCTGAAGGCATGCACTGGTCGACACTAGGGTGATGAGGGTAGTGGGTGAGAGGAACATGCAAGAAATTCATCGACTAGGGAGGAAGTTAAGCCTTAGGTAGGGTAATGGCATGAAGTAATCATGTCCGAGGTATTTGAAGTCGATAAAGTAGTTGAAGTCATCGAGGTGGTTGATAACGTCGATGAAGTAAGAGTCGAGTCGATGTCGAAGTAGAGCCGCAAAATGTTGACATCCTAAAGGAGTTGATGATGAAGTACTTCAAGGTGTGAGTCAGTGGGAAGATAAATAGGTGGGGAGAGTGTCAACCGTCGAGGCGTCGAGGGGATTGACAAGTGTGTTATGGATGCGCGGAGGCGTGTGTTTGTTGGTGAAGAATGACCTCAAAAAGAGCGGATTTGTCCTCACTAATCTCCTCAGCCGGAAGAGGAGGAAGAGGGTCAATCGATTGAGTAAGAGCAGACGTGTCAGCACGACGAGATGCACGCACCCACATCCTGGTGTGCTTCAAGTGCTCGGCGACTCCCAAGTAGTCATCATCAGGATAGTCCTTCCAACGCAGAAGGTACTCAATGCGTTGAGGGGTATCGTCGGTAACACAGCGAGATACGATGTTGGAAACGACAAACTCCTTATAACCATTCACCATGATAGGTGGAGTACGTTCGTAAGGGCGTCTGACGAATCGCTCGGAGAGTCTGCGATAAGGACGGAGCAAGGAGACATGGTAAACATCATGTACGCAAATCTAAAGGTAATCAGACAACTTAACACGGAAGCTGACCGGACAAGCGGCAATATCAGAAACGGCAACCTGAAGTATTTGGCATGGACCGCAGAAGTGATACCTGAAATTCCAAAGCATATCCGCTTCTGCAAGTGGAGTGCGTCGACGAACACATCCTCGTCGATTTTGAATGGATGATCCAATTACGTCCGGTTCGCTCGTGCGGCCATGTGAGTATGGGAGATGACTAGACTCTCGTGTGCGTGCTTCATAATCGCCGCCATGTGTGCGATTCAAGAATCAAGCGAAGGACAACGAGTATTTGAGCGCAATTACGCGAGGTTGGTAGCCGAGGTCGCAATAGAATGGGGACATCCCCATGGCCGTTGAAACGACGTGGTTGTATGCGATCTCCGCTTCGGCTAAGTGTAAGTTTGTCTGCCTATCATCCCTAATAAACTTTTGGATGATGTAATGAGTTATGTTGGTGACCACAGTCTAAAACATCCGTCCGCCATGTGTGCGATTCAAGCATCAAGCGCAGGACAATGAGTATTTGAGTGCAATTACGCGAGGTTGGTAGCCGAGGTCGCAACAGAATGGGAACATCCATATGGATGCTGAAACGATGTGGTTGTACGCGATCTTCGCTTGGGCTAAGTGTAAGTCTGACTGCCTGTCATCCCTAATAAACTTTCGGATGATGTAATCGAGAGTTATGTTGGTGACCACACTCTAAAACATCCGTCTGAGGGTGGTAAAACGACGAGAAGTGAAGCTAGGATCCGTACACCACGTGTAGGCATTGCCAAAATGTGCTGGTGAAGCGCAGGTCACGGTCGAAGATGATGCTCTGAGGTAAGCCGTGTCGAAGATGATGCGCTGAGGTAAGTTGTGATCTCTCACGATTTGGTCGAAGACGATGTTGACAACCTCACAAACTTTAATACGATAGCGGCATGAGACAAAACGTTGGTGCTTCGTGAAGCGATCGACGACAACCAAGATAGCTATGCTGAGTGGGAGGGCAGATGGGAACAACAAAATCCATCAAGATGAACTTCCAACGACCCTCAATAATGGGTAGAGTTTAGAGTAACCCATACGAAAGGTGGTTCACACTGTTCACCTTCTGCAAGTAGGACACTCCTGGGCGTAGCTCCTAACGAATACCTCGTTTTCGGATCAGACGTATAACAGACAAACACGGACCAACGTCTTGTAGAAGCTCATATGATCGGCACCTGCCTAGTCATGGAATTTGGCTACGACCTGGACACGGAGCTGTCATGCGGACGAAACACAAATATGTGGTTGTAGCTTATCAAATTTAGCATGTCACCACACGAGTCTCAGATCGTTCTCACCGAAGGAGTATGAAGAAACGACATTGCGACGCTGCAATGTCTCGTGTATGTCCCGATAATCTGGGTTATGACGATACTGAATGCGATATGTGTCGATCACCGATTGATCAATGGTGGTGACCGAGATGGATGCAAGACGAATTAGTTTCAAATTGTGATCAGGGCGTCGAGACAAGGCATCGGCGACGCGGTTTGTTTCGGCCGAGTGGTAAAACTGAACTCGTGTAAGTCGGCCACCAACGTGTCTGTTGAGAGGAAAACTTGAGCTTCGTGAGGAAAGCCTGGACAGCAGAGTTGTCCGTGCTTATCATGAAGGGCACCCCGTGCAGATAATAACGTCATTGTCGAGTATCATAAACTACTGCAAGAACCTCACAGTCATCGGCGTAGTTTATCTTGACAGATAGTAGCTGGTGAGAGTAGAAAGCGATCGGGCAATCCCCAACACGAGCCTCGACAATCCCATCTGCCACGATGGTCGGAAACTCAGAGAATGAGTGACGGGAGGACTGTCAGTGGAGGGAAGTGATGGAAGGATAGGTGCCAGTCGAGAAGGAATGTCAGCAAGAGGAGAGGGGGGGAGGGGGGAACATGGGTATAAGAGAAATCAGTTCAACTATAAGGGTGAGAAACACCCGAGAAAGTACAACTCCTATTTCAAAATCAGATGCATCAATATTGACTATGAAGAGATGATAAAAACTGGGGAGGTGACGAACTGGCGCTTAAGTCACCACCTTCTTGAGGGCATGAAAAACATTCTCACAGAGGGGTGTTAAAAACCATGATCGCGGGTTCTTCCGGTGGAGGGTGGAGGTAAGGGCATAAAAGTAGTTGGCGTATCCTCGGATGAAGTTATTGTAGTAACTCGTAAGTCTGAGAAAATTGCGAAGCTTCTTGGCGGATGTGGGGAGTGGTCACTCCACAATAGCAAGAATCTTCGCGTCGTCCATATGAAGACCTTGATCAGACACATGGTGTCCTAAAAAGTTTACTTTGCACTGGAGAAAGCGACACTCACTGAGTTTGGCATAGAAGTTATGCTTTCGTGAGCACTGGAGGATCGTAGAGGTATATTTTAAGGTATGATTGTAGACGAAGATGTCATCTAGGTACATGAAAATATACTCTTTAAGGATTTTCCTGACGATACCGTTCATCATCGTTTGGAAGGTGGCAGGTGCGTTGGTGAGGCCAAATAACATCATCGTGAACTCGTAGTGACCGAACTGCGATCTAAAGGCAGTCTTCGGCTGGTCCGGTGCGGCAACGCGGATCTGGTGGTAGAAGTAGTTTTCTGCCAGACGGTCATATAACTCATCTGTATGAGGCATGAGATAATTGTTCTAATCGATATAGAGGCGAACAGTTTTGTCCGCTTTGCGGGTAAAGAGGACGGGTGCACCCCAAGGGGAGTTACAGGGTTTAATGAAACCAGTCGAAGGATTTCCTCAAACTGGCATTTGGGTTTCGTCGCCTTTGCAATTGAGAGTCAATAACGTGTCTGATTGTGAACGCGATAGTTAAACACGCGCTGGATAAAATATTCAACACCACGCATCGGAGGGATCCCACTGTATGAGAAATACGAGGGGAAAATGTCGCGGTATTTTTGAATGAGGTCATGAACGACGGATTCTAAGTGGGCGGTGAAGCATGAGTCATACGTGTGTACTCGCCATGTTTATGGGCGGATGTAGAGACGAGAGCATGGTATGTTGAAGGGGTATCTGCAGGTTCAGGGGTGGATGTAGAGACGAGAGCCGCGAAGATGGGGGAAGGGTTGGGGGGATCGGGTTTGAAGGAGATGAGTTCAACGTCTGTACAGAGGGATCATACTGAAGAAGATCCATGATGTTAACCGAGTAAAGGGTGACGTCATCCTGCTGCCGGAAGTGAGCGAACTGGCGGAGGGTGGTGAAGGCAATGTTCGGGTGAGACCTGTAAGGACGAGGGTTTTGGGGAGGTATGTTGGGAGGGGTGCCGCCCGTGGTGTCAATGAAAGGGACTCTATAGATCTAACCATACTTCGTTTTGAGAACAATTGTCTCGGTCGCCCATTCGTCCTCTGTGCGACAAAACTTGCGAGACCAGGGAGTGTGAAGGATAATGTGGTACCTAGTCTTCAACACATCGAAATATGTGGAGTGGTAGCGGCGAGACGCTTGGGTACTATCCGACAACTAGAGGGTAAGGGAGAAGTGGATGTCAGGGACCGTCTAATTAAAGAAGCATTGCGCCTTGTTATTTCTGAGGGTAGCAAAAATAAGAGAGCGAGACCCATAGGTAGCAAGACGAGCTTCCTCAGCCACGCAAGGGTGAACACAACCTCCTTGCAAGTCGGAGTCCTATAAAGCGTTGTACACCGTTCATAAATGTCCCAAGGGGAATGAGAATGATAGGGAGGGCGTAATCAGGGTCTCAAAGTAGAGCGAGAAGACGACGCATGACATTTATGTGTCTCACGAGTGTCTCCTGACAAGCCTGGAGAATGTTCAAATTCAGGAGAGAAGGCACAACATCCTCGTGAGTCGCCAACTGAGCGCTACAACGAGTTGCGCGAATAGCACGGCGCATCGGAAGTCTCAGAGGGGAAATAGTAGATGCGACAATGTGTTGTGGGGCAGATGGTACCTCGACAGATGGTGGGGGTGACGGAACTGCGTCTGTCATGTCTTGAGGATCCTCTAGTGTGGTAGCAAAAGGGGTGCGTCATGACTTAGTGGCAAGTTGACTTTAGACGAGGCCTCAATTGTACATGACAACATGGTTAGCTGGAGGGCGCGGGCTGGAAGAGGCCCGAAGGCACTACGATCGATACTACGATCGACACTGACGAGAAATGTTAGCATAGTAATGATCGAGGGCGGCATGATATGCGCACCGCGAGGAGGTGTGTCCATCGTAACGGCAATAAATACAACCTCGACAGACCTTATGGTGACACACTCATTAAGTGTCAGAGTTCCACGAGGAGGGACGAAACCCTGCGGTAGATCCACCTGAGGGACAGTGAATGTGTGGGCGCTAGCCTGTGCGGACCTACTGTGAGCACAACCCATGGAGGATATGGTCATCCATAAGTGGTCGGCCATCGGGACAGTCTTGTCATCCAGGTGGTACTGAATGACGTCCCAAAGCTCGAGGTTGTTGGGGGCGTTCCAAAAGGTAGGGTTGACCTCTCCCGTAGTGTCATCGCCATACTTGAGGGAACTCCAACACCGAGAGAATGACGCTCCAGGCAGAGCTGGGCAGGGAAAACGACCGGCGAAAGAAGAACGACCTCGAGTGGTGCCGCGTGACAGGATGGTGGCGGCGAACCTCGAAGAGGACAAGTACTGCCAAGAAGCCCCAGGGCCTGCTCTGCAGACGTGAAGGTCTGCCGCCAAAGCTTGATGCGGTAATCCGTCGAGAGACTAACAAGAAACCGGTTGGTGAGTGGCCTCCGGCAATAACATCTCATCGCAAGCAAGGCGGACTCCTCAAACACCCGGATGTGACGCTCCAGGTCCGCCGGTGCGGACCCTGGCCATCGTGTCTGGATGACTTGATGTAAGGCGTCGGTCGCGTCGCGTCGAGCACCATAGCGGTCGTGAAGCAAGGCGATGAAGTCCACGAAAGTGGGAGTCTCACCCGTGCAGACACAACGGGTGTCGTAATAAGTCTCTTTTGCAGTGAAAGGTCTGCCTCACAATTTAGTTGTGAGCATAGAGCACCACAACTCCTAACTAATGTTTGCCAGCGTTAGTATGCGCGTGACTGACTGTGACAAATGCGACACGCGAAGTGTGCCATCGTGGTCGCGTATATATTTGACTAGCACACAAATGGGGACCGCTATACTAACGGCAAGGGAAAAGAGGTTGAGATGCCTGCATTGCGGCGGCAAAAGTCGGGGCCGGTGCAATGATGGAAGTGAGAGTGGGTGTGTGACGTGGCTGCTGGCGAAAGGTCTAGCAGAGGTGGAGGCAACGGTCGCAGACAACTATGATGGATTGACAAGAGAGGAGGGTACTCGAGGAGGAACATGTCAAGGAAAGTGAGCCTTCAAGACGAACGAGGAAGGGGAGGTGAGGGATGATGAAGGGTGAGCAGCCTGTGAAAGGTGAGGCCGTCGAAGGGTGAGTATCTCCGCCTGGATCTGCGCCAGGGTGGCTTGCAAGGTAGCCACTCGCTGGGTGCGCAGGTCGGAGGTGGAGGAGTCGGGGAGGGTACCCTAGCGTGGGGAGGAGTTACGAACTGAAGGGTGCCCTAAGGTGGGAGTGAGGAGATAGGAGGAGGCGGTGGAGCGCCGGGCTGTAATGCCGCGACCGGTGCACAAAGCTGGGAAGCAACATCGGGATGGGTAGATGAGCCTGTATAGCCAGATAGTAGATACCAATATCTGGGTGATGGCACCTACGGCAATGATCGAAGCGGCAGGGACGACGGGGTCCAATAAAGTTGCCGCAACAGACGGGGGTCTGAGCGCAGCGACACTCACCATTGTTGAGGGTGAGTGTTGGGCTTGAACCGCAAAGGAGGGAAACCACTATGTCTCAATGTTTGGAGTCGTGGGGAACTGAACTTTGAGCTAGTAGGGGATGGAGTGTGAGACCGGTGGGGGGAATGATAACGAGATCCCTTGAGGCGCTTGACGTCAAGGGCAAGCGTATTGACTTGGAGTTGCGCCTGTATGGGTCAAAGCGTATCAAGGCGCGCTTGCATATACGAGGAGGATCGCAAGGACGGTTTCAAGGTCCATACGGGCCTAACAATAGACCACCGGCTGAATGAGCATCTGAGAGGTGGATGGCACTGCAAGGATCTCCTCGGACGTAATCCCATCCGTGTGCGGTGGAGGAAGGGGGGTTGACATGGTTGGAGGTGGAGAAAGAGGTGGGGAAGGAGATGGGTTGGTGTGATACTGTGGCAGAAAAGGCCCACCGGTAAAAAGGAGGGGACCGTGGAAGTGGAATGGGTAGTCGTGAGTCGGCTCACTCCGTGAGCAGCAGGTCGCGCTTGAGAGGGTGGCACGAAGCCAGTCCAGGGGATAGGATCCATTCGGGTCCAGGATGCCAGACGGGAGGAGCAGGGAGAGGAAGGCGTTAGGAGAATCCTAAACCCTAAAAAAACCATAAGAAAAGCTTAACTGGGCTGAGGAGGGGATTAGGGTGGAGGAGCGGCAACGTAATTAAGGTGAAAGAGTAACAACCAAGGAAGGGAGGGGGAAAATGAATAAATAGTGAATTCTGGAAATGAAAAAAACAAACAAACAAATAACTAAAAATATAAGCGAAGGGCAAGGAAAGAAGGAATATTGAAATTTTTAGAATTTTCGGCAGCATTTTCCTACCGCCCATGGGTTCAAAATATGCCTAGAGAAGAGGAAAGGCTACGGGAAGCACACTAACTTTCAAAATTCTGCAAATCAAAATTTTCAGTAAAACAAATACATAAATGAGGATGTGGAGGAGAGTGAAGAGAAAACTAAGTTTTGGAATTTTCAATTTTTTTATTTTTATTTTTGAAATTTCGTGAAGACAAAACGTGCTGTGATGGTGCTCTCCTTTTGAAAATTTTGAAAAATCCTCGTGACGACGCTTTCCTTTTTAGTTTGATTTTTGAAAATTTGGGCCGCCACACACGCYCATGCTGCCCCGCCCCGCCCCGCTCCCGAATTATATATCATCAAGATTTGGGAGTGCAACTGTCAGGGTTTGAATCTGGGCAGCTGCTGCCTATGTGTGTGCGTAGCCAGTGTCTTAGCACACTGACCAAACTCTTTGTATGAGTTGGGAGTGTGGCACGTTTCTGTTCAACAGTTCCACGTCTGCTATTTACCCCCCCGCCCCCCCGGGTTGGTGAGCAGAGAGCAGCGAACAGCGAGAGGGGAGAGTTTAGCGGGGTGTAGAACAGGTCGAGGAAAGCGAGCCTTGAAGACGAAAGAGGAAGGGGTAGTGAGGGAAGGCGAAGTGTGAGCAGCCTGTGAAAGGTGAGGCTGTCAAACGGTATCTCTGTATGGATCTGCGCCAGGGTGGCTTGCAAGGTAGCCACTCGTTGGGTGTGCGGGTCAGAGGTGGAGGAGCCGGGGAGGGTACCCTAGCGGGGGGAGGAGTTACGAACTGAAGGGTGCCCTGAGGTGGGAGTGAGGAGATAAGAGGAGGAGGTGGAGCATCGGGCTGTAATGCCGCGACCAGTGCAAAAGGTTGGGAAGCAACATCGGGATGGTAGATAAGCCTGCGTGGCCAGGTAGTAAATACCGATATCTGGGTGATAGCACCTACGGCAATGGCTGAAGCGACAGGGACGACGGGATCCAATAAAACTGCCACAACAGACGGGGGGGTCTGAGCGCAGCGACACTCACCATTGTTAAGGGTGAGTGTTGGGCTTGAACCGCAGAGGAGGGAAACCACCATGTTTCAATATCTGGAGTCGTGGGGAACCGAACTTTGAGCTAGTAGGGGATGGAGTGTGAGACCGGTGGGGGGAATGATAACGAGATCCCTTGAGGCGGTTGACGTCAAGGGCAAGCGCATTGACTTGGAGTTGCGCCTGTATGGGTCAAAGCGTATCAAGGCGCACTTGCATAGGTGTGAGGAGGGCCGCAAGGACGGTTTCAAGGTCCATATGGGCCTAACAACAGACTGCTGGCTGAATGGGCATCTGAGAGGTGGATGGCACTGCAAGGATCTCCTCGGACGTAATCCCGTTTGTGTGCGGTGGAGGAAGGGGGGTTGACATGGTGGGAGGTGGAGAAAGAGGTGGGGAAAGAGATGGGTTGGTGTGTGGGGAAAGAGGCCCGCCGGTAAAAGGGAGGNGGGGAAAGAGGCCCGCCGGTAAAAGGGAGGGGACCGTGGGAGCGGAATGGGTAGTCGTGAGTCGGCTTGCTTCGTGACCAGCAGGTCGCGCGTGAGAGGGTGGCGCGAAGCCAGTCCAGGGGAGAGGATCCATTCGGGTCCAGAGTGCCCGGCGGGAGGAGCAGGGAGAGGAGGGCGTTAGGAGAATCCTAAACCCTAAAAAAAACATAAGAAAACCTTAACTGGGTTTAGCAGGGTATTAGGGTGGAGGAGCGGCAACGTAATTAAGGTGAAAGTGTAACAACCATGGAGGGGAGGGAGGAAATAAATAAATAGTGAATTTTTGAAATGACAATAAAATAAAGTAAATAATGAAAACAAATAACTAAAAATATAAGCAAAGGGTGAGGAAAGAAGGAATATTTAAATTTTTAGATTTTTCAGCAGCATTTTCCTACCGCCCATGGGTTCAAAATATGCCTAGAGAAGAGGAAAGGCTAAGGGAAGCGCACTAACTTTCAAAACTCTGCAAATCAAAATTTTCAGTGAAACAAATACATAAATGAGGATGTGGAGGAGAGTGAAGAGAAAACTAAGTTTTTGGAATTTTCAATTTTTTTTATTTTTATTTTTGAAATTCCGTGAAGACAAAACGTGTTGTGATGGCGCTCTCCTTTTAAAATTTTTGAAAAACCGTCGTGACGACGCTTTCCTTTTGAGTTTGATTTTTTAAAATTTGGGCCGCCACACACGCCCATGCTGCCCCGCCCCGCCCCGCTCCCGAATTATATATCATCAAGATCTGGGAGTGTAACTGCCAGGGTTTGAATCTGGGCAGCTGCTGGCTATGAGTGTGCGTAGCCAGTGTCTTAACACACTGGCTAAACTCTTAGTATGAGTTGGGAGTGTGGCACGTCGCTGTTCAGCAGTTCCACGTCTGCTATTTACCACCCCGCCCCCCCCGGTTGGTGAGCAGAGAGCAGCGAACAGCGAGAGGGGAGAGTTCAGCGGGGTGCTGCTATTTCCCCTCTCCCTCCCCACCCCCCCCCGGGTTGTGGGTGCTGTTGCCTGACATGGCCACCAACTGTGCCACATGGAATCGAAAGCTTGCTAGGGGACTGAAGATTGAAGACCCCCCTGGCAATGTTTGCGTTACTCTAGGGGGCTGCACTATAACCATTTATTTATTTATTATTCACTACTGAAGCAACAATTTGGCAGCAGTGAAGACCCCCCTGGCTAGGGGGCTGCACATGACTGTGCAATCAGGGTGGCTGATCAAGATCTCAGCCAACCCTAGATTTATCTTATTATCATTTTTCTGCTGCAGTAGCAGACTGCCAGCACCAGGAGGATGCCAGCACCTTGAAGACCAAGATCGTGTTGATCTTGGTGACCATGTTTGCTCTTGGTCAACCAAGAGCCTGGTATCACTCCCTACTCACTAATCTACTTTCTCCCAACCCTTTTCTCCCTCTCCACTATCTTCCTCCATCATTTTCTCCCCTCCTCCTCACTCACTCACTCTCTTACACTAATCTTCTCTTCTCCTCTCCACCTTTACCTTTTCTCGCTCATTTTTTCACCCTCTTCTCCTTTCTTCCCCCTACTACAACCCCATCATCCCCCCTCATCTACCATCTCAAACTTTCTCTATTTCTCACGGGCGAGAGTCGCGAGACAGATTGCCTGTTTGTTTTTTTTGTATTTTTTGTTTTATTGTTGATGTATGTGATCACCCAACGGGGTATGTGTGCGGTAGAAGATGTGGTTTTGTTTTTTTTACTGTGTAAATGATCACGCGATTGTGTACGTGTCATGTCCTGTGATCAGTCCATGCAGTAATCACGAGAACATGTAGGTCGAATACAACATCCATAAGACATCGGGAATCCAAACACAAACCATTGAAGCCGATACAGGGACAAAAGTGTCATTTTTCACTGCAGTTTGCACATGGCATGTGGACTGGAGTTGGTGAATCATGGCAAGACAAACCTCGGGACTTATGTAATGATGTATTTCTGTGCAGCGTTTCTTGATTGAAAAAGCCCGGCGAGATGGATTTTTTTTCTTTTTTTTTTGGGGGGGGGGGGGGTTGTATATGTACGTGCTCAACCCATGCGGTATGCGTATGTATTGTTTTTCAAGTGTATGTGATCGGGCTTATCACTCTGTATGTGGCATGTCCTGCAATCAGTCCATGTAGTAAGCACAACAAGTCTCAGGTTTTCACATCTCGATATCATCATTTGTCCTCTCTCTCTCTCTCTCTCTCTCTCTCTCTCTCTCTCTCTCTCTCTCTCTCTCTCTCTGAGACTCTCTCTCTGTGTGCCCGTTGTCAGAAAAATGTCGGGGG
This sequence comes from Chara braunii, assembly GCA_003427395.1. NCBI lineage: Eukaryota > Viridiplantae > Streptophyta > Charophyceae > Charales > Characeae > Chara > Chara braunii. The sequence continues at coordinate 736,965 of BFEA01000669.1, read as the reverse complement.
AGTGTGAATGTTGTGTTTGTGGATAAGTAAGTATATGATCAACCAAAGCGGTATGTGTGCGGTGTGCCTGGAGTACATTGAGTATCGATCGAACGTGCTGTGTGCGGGTGCAAACAACTGAACAGCAAAAAAAAAGAAAAGAAAAAAGGTTGAATACAACATCCATAAGACATTGGGATGAGGATGTACGTGCCAATACAGGGAATACCAAAGGATCACCCAACGGGCTTTCGTAGAGGACAACAACATGGAACCCCTGCCTGTTGTGATGGACTTCGTTTTAGTGACGAACCTATTGTCATTCATGCTATTGCATGATGACCTATGTACAATAAACAAAATGAAAAACGATCACACCGCTATGACAATGTTTTGGGTGATCACAAACACAACAAAATTTTATTTTTGAGACACGGGCACATGATAGCGATCACACTTGCCCACCTTTTTTGGACAATACAGGGAGGGAGGACGAAAGATAGAGATAGCGATACAGAGAGATAGATGGATACATGTATAGCTAGGTAGGCAAATGGGGGAGGGGGGGGAGGGGAGGGGAAGAGAGAGAGAGAGAGAGAGAGAGAGAGAGAGAGAGAGAGAGAGAGAGAGAGAGAGAGAGAGAGAGGGGGGACAGTTCATGGACGAACATGAGTATGTTTTCACCAAAGAAATGTCTTTCTATCAAATGAAAAACTTCTAAGCAGTTTTTTTGTCACAAATGAGCGGGAGAGGCCTTCAAAGGCAAACTGCAAGACCACAGTCCAAAATCCTCGCCACAAGCTCGAGTTCAGCATGATAGTTAGCGTTGCACAGACGATTGACAGCGCTGCACTAAATTGGTTTCCTATACGATGCAACGACAACATCGACAAACGGCAGGTTTCATCAAAGAACGACATGATGATTATTAACCTTAATAACCTATAAAAGGAAGCCGTCCCACGACCGTCAGCACAACCACAACACTTCAGTGAACTGATAAAGAGCTTGATGACATTTCAAAGGAGGATCGACTCTCTCTCTCTCTCTCCTTCCCTCCAACACAAACGAAAGGTAAGATGTGAGAAGGCTCTCATGAAGAAGAATTGGGTGGTGGTGGGAATTTGTCAGGAGGCCTAAAATTGTGCAGATCCTTCTCCATGTGTCCCCAGAATGAAGCGGGGTAAGTCAGCAGTTCGTTTGTCATCTCAAGTCTTAACATCTCTCTCTCCATGTTTGACGAACACAGATTCTGAATCAGGTCCTCATACGAAGCACACACCAACGGCTGTGTCGAAGAGGTATAAGCACATGTCTCCGGGGCCTTCCTTTCTCTATGACGAACACACATTCGATCCTCTCACACAAGTCATTCTTCTCCCGCTATTGAACTCTTTTGACCATGCATAGTCTCACCGTAGACTCTCCAAGCTGTTGCAGCCTGCCAACGCGCCACTTGTTAGCCCCTTGATGCAGTCTCATACCTTCGATGGGCTTCGCCCCGCTCCACCATATCGTGTTCCCGCTCCGCCACAAGGCCCACAACTACATCCCACTATAGCAAGGCTTCCCTCAACGCTGTGGATATTCGTTCCTCCTGCATGTGCCATTCGTCAGTCAATCCTCTGTTACTTTCCAACTGCTGCCGTATCTGCAAGTGGTCTGTGACTGCAGGTTCATGCGTGATGCACGTACTCTTTGGACAATGGATGATGCCCATCTTCTTGCATGTGCATTTTCCTGCGTGATCTTTGTTTCACTAACTGCTCTGTCGTGACACATACAAACAGTGAAACTATCACCTCTAGCCACCAAGAAATTGTAGAGATACCACCTCCCTCTCTGTCTTCTCCAAATCCTGCACCAAAGCATGTCTCTCTCACACGTGATCTCTTCAAGTGCCGTTCCCCGCCATAGCTGGTTACGAGAGGAGAACAAGAGCCAACGACTACAGTCTTTCCCCGAATACAACGTACGGTCATTATAGCTGAATTTGGGATATCTTTCAGTCTAAATACAGCTATAATGACCGTACGTTGTATTCGGGGGAAGAAGGTAGGGTATACAGACGGTCGTTCCACTCAACGTCGAAGTGTGTTTGTTCCTGTTCAGGCACAGTGACGAAAGGTCAAAATACGCGATAATTGTTCACCGGTTCTCAAAAGTATTTATAAGAGAAATCGTAATGCAAATTACGAATTCAAAGCGGGACCACAATTGCAGTTGTGGTAATTCAGACGTTTCCATTTGCTCGCTATCAAGATCAAACACGGTTGTTCCCATTAAAAAAAAAAGACAAAAAGAAAAGAAAAGAAAAAAATCAAACATGGTTGCGTGCATGGTACAAATGAATGACTTCCGCACAGAGCGCATCCCTCGTAGCCTACCCACTCTCGCAACCGAACATGAAGGGGAGAGGATGTTCTTCCCCTTCCCGCTGAGTGTTTCCTAGCGGAACATCAGGTGATGTGGCATCAGAGATGTCATCATCAAGAAGCCATTCGTGAAAGTAGACATTTCGTGAAAACTGGACTGAGTAAAAAACTACGAGATTAATTTTCAAAAAACTATATTTTTTCATTTCTGGAACCCATGTTCCATTTGCAATCACGAAGTTTTTTTAGAAAACTAGTATTTTGGAAATCATAACAAAATGAAGTCAACAAGATAAACAGCAAAACTAATTTAGGGAGTACCTTAAGGCTAACGGTTTGCTTGATAGAAGAAAAAAAAAATTTTCGGGGAGTCGAACAAACCGCCTTCCCCCTTCCCGCACCTTGCCCTGCCTTCCCTCCCCCACCTTGCCCCGCCTTCAATCCACGCCCTTCACCTTTCTCGGCCTTTTGGGTAAGATCAAGTGTAGTATTTGTTCTGATCAGTATAATATCTGATCCGTGGCCCATCGGGCCGCTAAAATAATAATAAAAAAAAAATCCCGCCACCTTCCTTCGTTGCCTTCCCGCACCTTGCCCCGCCTTCCCCCCACACCTTGCCCGCCTTCCTCCGCCTTGCACCGCCTTCCTTACCCCGCATTCCCCCACCTTCCGCTCAATTCCCCACCTTTCCCCGC
>BFEA01000669.1:719343-733858 GCA_003427395.1 Chara braunii | reverse complement strand
TTCACCTTTCTAGGCCTTTTGGCTAAGATAAAGTTTAGTATCTGTTCTGATCAGTTTAATATCTGATCCGTCACCCATCGGGGCACTAAATAATGATAATAATAATAATAAAAATCCGCCACCTTCCTTTCCCTTCCTTCCCGCACCTTGCCCTGCCTTCCCTCCTGCATATTCCCCCGCTTTGCCCCGCATGCCCTTCCCTGCTATCCCGCGGCCTGCCTTCCTGAGCACTGACTTGCCGTACCTATGTTCTCCCCATGTAATCGGGCGTTTTTGAAACTGACCGATTACGTAATCGGTCAGTTTCAAGAACGACCAATTACGTAATCGATCATTTTCTTCTTTTTTATTTTTTTATTTTTTTTATTTTTAGCCCAGGGTGTTGTTGAGGCCAAGTAACAGACCCGTGGTGATTGCTAGTAGCGGCAGCCAATGGTTGTCCTGACAGAATAGGCCACCTACCCTACCCATCCCCACGTTAATACTCCCAGTGCACCCCCTGTCCCTACTATCCTAACTCAGTGTGACCAGCACTCAGGACCATCACCCTACCAGTATAGAGGGCAACTTGGACCAGACAGCAGTGACAAGCACCAAGGCTGAGTCGAGGCGCTGCGCATCACTAGCGCCCTGGTACCCTGCAGGGGACCGGCTGGCAAGGCCCAGCCTTCTCTCTGCGCGACGCGTCAGCAACACTGACGTGGCCTTCACACCAGATCGTGTGCATGCCACGTGGCGTGCAACGTAGTGCCTGTTTGAGAGGGGTGTTTCTGGTGGGGAAGGGGTGTTACTAGGAGTACGAGATGCGATGTGTGACGTGGCAAGGGCTTACACGCGGCATGGCTTTAACTATGAGGAGCGATATTGGGGCATTCATTACCGAGCCTGCAGCATTAACAGGGGCGAGAGTTGAGGGTCGGACGGAGATGGCGTGCTTGAGTGACATGTTGACAGGAGACACCGAATGGCTCTACACTGCTCAAGCGACTGACGCGCGCTTAAGTCAGATCCTGACGAAGTTGCGAGCGGCTGTGATCGAAAGGGAGCCGTCGATCTTGTGGATTTGAAATGCTCAACAATCGTTAATGGAGATTGGATGGGGGTTGGAAGAGGGGCCGCCCCCCCACCTGAAATTCGCGGATCGGCCATGATCGAATGCGTTCATGTGGAGCTGCTATAAGGACCTTGAGGAGGGGCAAGGTCTTTGTGGCAACTTGGAGGATAGACTCTACGACGACGACGACAATATCGTGGACGACACTCGTGACAGCAGCATCACCATTGACGACGCGTTCGATACCGGCAACCATGACGACAATAAGCAGCTTATCTGCGTCGCTGAGGCCTGCAAAAACAACAACAACAGCAACAACACATTGATGGTGTCTGTGGCACAGGCCGCAAACATCAACAACAACAACCACACGGTGCGCTGTCGGACCGAATACCCTTACAAGGGTATTTGGGCACATATTTGCAACTCACAGGAGGGACGCTCCTGGCGATATCTGAGGGCGCATCCCATTTGCGTTGATTAGAGTGTGTGAGCGTGCACTTGCGGGCATGCGTTAGCCTGACCAAGGCTGGGTCGAGGAAGACCATGAGACGCCGGTAGGACAGGTCAGAGCTAAGCCAGATTTTCTGAGGCGTTCGCAGACTCACACGCACGGTCGGAATGTCGGACGGCGTAGAGATTGACTAAGTAAGGCGGTGACAGAGAGGAAAGCGATGTCCGACTCGCTGGGGGCCGGTGGTTCCAGGTCGCACCACGTGAAATGTCGCAGGCACTAGGTTGATCATGCGCCGCCGACAGTAGAAGCCATGGCGAGCCTTAGCTAGGACGACATAGGTCTGGACGGAGTGAGTAGAAGTCAGGGCGTTTTTTCGGCCCAAAAGATGGTAGAACGAGCAATTTCTCGATGAGTATGAGGGAGTAGGAGAGCCCGGCCATAACTACCGCGTGATGAGGCAACGCGCACGGCAAGCCTAGCGAGGCCGTGCCCTCCAAAGTAGTACATGGGTGCCTGCGGGTCCTTGAACGCTAGCGGTAAGTAAGGGGGACGGCCGAAGATACTGTTTGCAGGCCTGGACAGGCTGCCCTTACTCTTTATGAGTAGGACTGCGCCTGCTACAACCAGGATGGGGCTTAGCCCTATAGGTTACGTCATTTCGCTATCACCAGGCGGATCCCGGGATCGAGGCCAGCAGCGGAGCGGCGAAGGAGCGCGCCGGAGTAAGCCGAGGGGTTGAGAGTCCCGCGGGACTATCCCCCTTGGCTTTTTGCGGGGGGTTCCGGCCACGGGCCCGCGAGGTAAGGCCGAGGACCAGGTACCAACGGTCCTCTCCCCCACTCGTTTTTTCCTTATTATTTTTTTTTTAATCTCTAAGTTTTAAAAGATTTTTTATTCTTTTTTTTCTCTATTCTTTTGTTCTTTGTATTTTTGGGGCGAGGTCCGGTGCCAGTACCGAGACCCGCTGTGAGACCCAGCAGCGTAGTCCAGTGGGTATGCCACGAACTGCTGCCTGGGTACAGTCCTTCGGGACGTCCGTTGAAACTGGGACGACACAGAGAAGAGTAGCATGGCCTCTGCACAAGGACGAAATGCATAAAATCGGGAGCAGCCCGACAGTTATTTGATACTGCATGCGATGACTGTCGGTGCTATGCTGCCCCGACCGAACGCTGGAGCTCTACGCTACACGGAGAGGGTAGGGGAGTGACGAAGGAGGTGCGAGGAAGGTGGGAAGTTGAGCAGCTGGCTGGGGTGGTACACGGCCGCTAGCGCACAAGTGGGCGGACTGCTGCCGGTATAGGCAGGAAGGCTGGCACAGGGAGTAAGGAGGCGATGAGTGGGACGGAGTCCGGGGGCAGAGGACAGGGAGTCGGCGAACCTGGACGCCGTTTTACGCTGGGTACAGTCACGGAGGCAAGAATGAGTGGGATGAGTCTAGAGCGAGTCCGCGCCAGTTTCCTTTGATGTAGTGAAGGGAGACAGGCAGGGCGCAGCAGAGAACGGTTGTATCCAGGCACGGATAGGGGGGCGGTCGCGGTCGGCTGCGGAGGGAGAGAATGAGGGTGAATCTGGTCATCGGGCTGCACCAGGTGCATTCGGGGAGAAGAAACGGGCTATGGTAGGAGTAGCCTGTTGTGCCCCGTTCGTTTCTGAGCGGAACACAAGTAAGGAGAGTGGTAGGCAAGGGGCTGGGACTGGGCGAGCATTGTGGTAATGATCGTTTTGGTGTTAGTTGTGTAGAGAACGAGTTAGGCAGAGAAAGCGGTGCGCAGCGATGGCGGGAATGGCTATGGAAGGAGGAAAGAAAACTGTAGCCCGCCCGTTCCTTCATGGGATCGGGCGGGGGAAGAGGCGTTTTGGGGGTTTTGGCCCCGGATGAGGCAGATGGAAAAGTTAGTTTGACTGATAGATTTGTAGAATAGTTGGTAGGAGAAGAGACAACTGCGTCGGAGTTATGGCGGGAGGAGGAAGGAGGGAGTAAAATTTGACTACCTCGCTCGTTCCTCAAACATTTCAAGCTGACTAAGACTCTATTCTGTGGTTTTGGCACGCGACGAGTTGAATGGAAAACCCAGGATCACACCTATACGGTTGGTTTGGGCAGTAGGAGCATCCAGGGCCGCGCGGGGAGGATAACCGACTGTGGCAGAGAACACAAAAAATGAGTCCCCGCTCGATTCTCAGCGAGATCGAGCGAAGAAAGACAATAAACGGGGCTTCGTGATAGCAACGGGTCAGATAAAGGGGTTAGATTTAGAGATAAAGTTAGTAGTTTAGTTGTATCGGTGTTACGTGCTACGCGAAGGAAGGGGAGTGCAGCCTTTTAAGTAGCAATGAATACTTCCGCATTTTAGCGGAAGATTCATATCGAATTGTCGTCATAATGAAGGTGGGGTTCTTGGTTGCCTCGGGTATGAGGTGATTGGTTGGGTTGAGGGCACCAGTGGAGAGGGGCCAACGAAAGGGAAGTTTGATGGAGGGAGAGGAGGTACTTACTGGGTCAATAGAAGCAATGGTGCGGAGCGAGTGGAAAGCGGGGACGAAGTGAATTGGGATGGAAAGGCGTGCTGAGTACATGCGGGGAGAACGGGAGTAAGATTCGTATGAGTAGCATGGTTCTCAGCGAACAAAGGCGAGTGAGGAGAGATGAAGACGACAGGGAAAAAAAGTACTTACCTTGGAACGCAGGGGAAGTAAAAGAGTAAGTGCATATGCAAGGGGTGAGGACCACGTACCTAGTCATGGCGTGGGCCTGCAAGGTCAGCATCTTCAGGCACTTCGGGTATAGTTGCTAATGGCAGTACGGGGGATGGCAGTATGAGCGATCGAACTAGTAACTCTATCTCCTTTTCTAGCGGAGGCTTCGTTCTCACTTCTATTGGTGGCGGTACTTACCTTCGGTGCGGTGATCGTATGTAGTTGAGATACCAGCCTCCCGCGTCCGTGGTTTAGCTCAGCTCAACCTGATTGACCCTGGGTGGTAGCGTGCGGCATGTACCTGGTCTACGTGATGGTCTGTATGGGTATGGTCGGCGTGTGCTTGGTCATTGCTACCAAATATAGTGTGATAATACTCAGGGTATCGAGTACTGAGGGCTGTGCTATGTCCCAGAGGCAGCTCGTACTGGCCAGTTACCTCCTCAGCTTTGTTTCTCACCTGTAAGAGCGTCACTACTGTGTAGTCTCATATTGTCTGTAGAAGCTGTGTTGCTAGCTGTCGTTTAAACTTCCGACTGCGATCTGTTATGGTACATGGAGAGCGGTTACTGCCTCTTTTGTCGTGCTGCTCGACAGGTATACCGGCTGCAGTAAGTTCGCTGCTACAGATTGTAGCTGCAAATTTGACTAGAAGGGGGTGCCGTTGGGAGTCTATAGTCGGCAGGTGTGATCCCTGTTCATCAAGTCACGCCTAGTCGTCAAGTCGTCGGGCGGTGTGGCCAGCACTTCGCTGCCTCGCTGCTGTGGCGTTTATCTGAAGGACGTGCTTCCTGTGTTCCCTGTTGTTGGGCCCTGTAGGCTGACTGTTTTGCTGCCAGTGCCCTGTGCCTCGCATCAGGATTAGCTACCGGCTGGATCAGAATGAGGTTCAAACATGACATTGTGCTAACTGAAGTATTGAAGGCTTATCTGTTGGTGGTGCGGAGCAGAGGAAGAGCGGGTTGCGAAGCTGCCGGCCCATTTTTTAGCCAGCGACGCTGTTTGCTGTTGGACGAAGCTGCAGCAAGGCTAACCGCGGGGTGTCTTTTCATCGAGCGTCCAGCTGAGTACAATATCTAGTATGCTCTACTACTATGCGGATTGCAGGTTGCCTTGGCTGAATTTCTGTTGCGGCAGCTGCTATATCTGTCACAAAGTGTTGTGGTTACTGAATAACTCTACACTACTGAGCGCGTTGTGTTTTGCTATACGAAGCAATTTTTATAGCATGGTTGGTTGCCATTCGAATAGGGGGTGGGGGAGGAAGTGATTGAGCGACGTAAGGGGGGGGGGTTGATACTGCGAACTGAAGGTTCATAAGGAGGGGCTACTTCGGCAGTTTGACTTCGCTGATCAAGCTGTCAGTTGGCCATCATTGCGGGGCCCTCATGTGCTGAAGATAACAAGACCCTCTCACTGTGAGTTTGAGTTGTCCTACTCCTAAATCCTGAGAGTCTACTCTTTCTAATTCTACTTGTGTCGTTCTCACTCTCAGCCTCGTATAAGGTTACGAGAGGAAGGCGGCAGGCGGGCTTGAAACCCGTAGGACCGCGCCGAGGCCTTTGTGGGAGGTTCGCCCCACCGATTGCGGGAGCTCTGCCGGAGCCCAGGCGGGGTTCTGGAGGCAGGGAACTTCAGGTGAAATTTCGTTTGACGCGTGTGATCCCTTCCTTTATCTCCTACCCCCTGGGTATCTGAATACAACTATGTAAGGATACTATTTTTTATGTTGTTATGTATGTCAGGATATGCAATGTGAAAGATTAAATGAACAAGCTATATATGAGAGTTCATATAACTTGAGTGGTTTCAGACAGAATGAACTGGGGGAAGGTGGGAGGAAGGTGTTATGTATGCTTTGACCAGGTCGACCCAAGGCTGAGCTCCTCTAAGTTGATGTGGGCTCAATGCAGCTGTGTTTTATTCATGCTTGCTGGGCTGACTGAATGGTTTTGAGGGCTGGGCCTATCCTAAGTTGGACGGACCAGTCGCTGTTTTTTTTTGGGGTTTCTGAACAGGAGGATAGACACCCTAAGTTGGGAGGTCTCAGAATCCTGGTGTTTCTTTTGTGGGTTGCTGAAAACAGTGCTGGGAATACTCTAAGTTGCGTGGACCCAGTTCTGTGTGTGTTTCTTCTTAGGGGGACAACGACATGAGGCTGAGCATACCCTTAAGTTAGGGCAGCTCAGTCATAAGCCATGAACACAACGGCCAACCAAAGTATACAACTTTGATACATACTATACGAACCTATATCATTTGGCAGACCGGGCACCCTAAGTTGGGAAAATCAGTTAGTAAGTCAGGTAGAACAAGAAGAGGAGATAAGCTATGAAGAATACAATGAAGGTAACTTGGGCAGACTGAGCGTACCCTTAAGTTAGGGCGGCTCGGTCCTATGCTCATGACGAGACAAAGGAGCAGAGAGTTAGTATAAACTTATTTTATTTTCCCTTCTAAACACAAGGCAGGATCGGATGTCTCCCTAAGTTGGGTCGGTCTGATCATCTGCCTAATAAGAGAGAAACATATGAAATTTGTGCAAGTACCAATGGTTGTCTTCCTATACTGTCATTACGGAGGTTAAGCGTACCCTTAAGTTAGGGCGGCTTAGTCATACGTCGTTGTACCTTGTTCAGAAAAATTCTGTCTTATGTAACTATACCGTTTAAGCGAGTTAGGCGTACCCTTAAGTTAGGGCGGCCTAGTGATATGCTCTTGTTGTTGATGTTTTGTAGGTTGGACGTACCCTTAAGTTAGGGTGGTCTGACCATTTGTCGTTGCACTTGTTGTAGGCAGGTTAGATACACCCCTAAGTTGGGGCAGTCTAATCCTATGCCCTACGTAAACTTCGTTTAAGGCTGATTAGACATACCCTTAAGTTAGGGCAGTCTAGTCTTATGCTTCATGTCGTCGGTTTAAATAGAAGTCAGGCGTACCCTTAAGTTAGGGCGGTCTGGTCATATGTTTTATGACTAGAGTTTATTTGGAGTTGGGCATATCCTTAAGTTAGGGCAGTCCAGTTGTGCGTACTCTTACTTGTTTACTTAGGCAGGTTGGGCATACCCTTAAGTTAGGGCCTTGTCTGATCCTACGCCGTAAGTGAGGGGGTTTATTAAAGGGAAAGAACTTAATGATTCAACGAACTACTTGGGAAACTTGATGTGGGATCGTGAGAGATGTTTGTTTATGCATGCTTGTGGGATCTCACTTGGGGCGTCCTTTCGATATGATAGTTGCTTTAGATGCTCGCGAAGTGCTGGAGCCATAGGTAGACTAGATAGATGATGAGAGGGAGAGCTTGGGATGAAGATAGGACTGACCCTGTTAGGAGTTAGGACCAATGCTAGCCCTCAGTCTCATTTAGAGGTTGTGTTGGCTATCAGTGATCCTGAATCGTTAAGCGGATGTCAGAAGTTAGTCCCAAGGGTAGTTTGCTTGTCTTTTCATTTTTCAGCTTCGTATAAATTTTGGCAGCTTCCTGTTCCTACGGGAAGCGCTGCTGAAATTTCTACAAGTCTGGAGGAGTTAATAATTTTTGGGCTCATAGGAATTCTGAAAAGACACTTTTCCTACGGGAAGCGCTGACAAAATTTTGTAGAATTTGGGGAGTTAGAATACTTCTCAGCGAGAAGCTACTTTGTAGATCTATCCTGATTAGAGGAGGTACTTAGTGACTTGGTGCTAATAGAGGAGCTAGATTATGACTAGGGGAATGTTTTCCCTTGACACAGACATAAGTAATACTTTTCTTTGGCCTGTACTGTGATGATGGTTTCTGTGTTATCATTTCAAGGCTTGATCTGATCAGCCTATTTTTTCAAAAAGATTATTCTTCTGTTATCACGGATAACAGGTCGGTTGCCAATTCATCGGTTTACGACTGAACCCCAATTCACCCTCAATACTCATCCTAAAAAGGTTTTAGCCCTGGTGATTTTATTTGTTTTGTTAAGGTTTCACGCATACTTTTATTGAATGGCCATTTGACAGAGGTATTGAGTACTTAATTAGGGTTGGTTGGCTGGAGGTTGGGGCTTGCATGGCTAAAGCAAGGGGTATGAGTAGAGAGGTTGGTTGGAGTTGACCCAGTGTAGTGCGTTGATCTTTATTTGATTATGTGATGTGATTGCATGTATGTATAGAAGAGAGTCAGTTGAGTTATGTTGGGTGACTGTGTCTTCGATTCAGTTGGGCAAACCACACAACTGTCGTGAGAGTGAACTACCCCACAACCTTTGTGTTGAGTGAGATTGTTCTATTCCCGTTCAACTGAGGTGATAATCCAAGTAAGCGTACGTTCGGGCAACCCCCCATAGGGCTAATCCCGACGATGTCTTTCCAGATGACGTAAAAATATTTGTGTTGTTTTTCCTTGTTGAAATTTACAATGGTGGAACGATAAAGTTCCGGGCGGAAGGGCTAGCGTGTTGCTGGTGATGCGCCAGACAACTCACCACTGCTCCAAATTCCTTCCTGCCCTAGGGGTCGTCTTACCTCGCACCCTTTGGGGCACCTCAGGGTGCAGAAGACGGGAAGGCCATCAGGCCTGTTTTGCGCTCGCCAAGGGGTTACCTTCCCTTAACGCTCTTCAGCCAACGCCTGAGCGTCGAACGCAACTCCGTGGCTCAGAATAGGCCACTTGGGTATGGGCATCGCATAATGCGCCGTCATCGCAAATACTCACGTAGAGCTGCATAGTGAATTGGTACGTGTGGGTACCGCGTTCGCGCGATCTTATACTAAGTCCATGCGCGCAGCACTCGCCGATCCTCGCACTAAAAGTTATGGGTCAGGCGGCGAGACCAAAAGCGCGGTACGACCAACAGACTCGGGTTTGTGGTTACGCGAAGCGACACATGGGCGAAGGATCAGTCCCAGTCGACCTATGGGAGTCCGTGTAGGGGCCTCACTATCACGGACATTGGATAGCTTACGGGTAGGACTTTGGGCCTCCTCCGCGCGCACGTCGTTTGGGCCTGCTCACCCCTTTCATTTTAGGAGGCCACTAAACTAACGCAAGTTGGACTAAGCTCCTCTTTTGAATTTTCATGGTTGGACGTTATAGTCTGTGGCAGCCGTCAAAGTCAAACCCCTTAATTTCGGCTACCACGACAGTCCTAAGGCTATCTACTCAACCCCTCTGCGCAGGGTGCAGAAAAGGGTGTGGTCTTCAACCGCACATGCCGGTTGTCTGCCGTCGAGAGATTACCCCTCAAAGCGCCTGTCAGCCGACACTTGAGTATCGAACACGACCCTCGAGATTATCAAGGGCCGCAAGGCTACGAGTACCACATGGTACCCCATCAGCGCAAGTGCTCCCGTATACCCACATGGCTGGTTGATATGAGGAGGCCATGTGCTCGCTCGATACTTATACGAAAATCTAGTGCGCAGTACCTATCTGACTCTCGCTGCGTAAAGTTATGGGCCGAACACTGAAGGGACTAGGAGTACTGTGGTGTCGTGGTGTTGTTTGTAGTGGTTGTTTTGTGTGTCTCCGTATGTTATGCGTAGTAAGTGTGAGTATTGTGGCGTAACGCGTGGTGTGTGTAGCGCGTCCTAGTCGACCGACGTCGAATCGTGCTTGGGACTTCAGCCCCACAGTGCGTCGATCCGCGTACGGGTTCAATTGTGGGCGTTCGACCGCGTGTACCCCCTATGCTACAACGAGCGAGAAATGTCATCGGTTGGGCCACCTCTGCAATTGCGTACGAAAAATTTTCACATGTGGTTCAGTAGCTCGGCAGGAATACGCCCACCTAAGGGATGGTGACAGCTCCCGCAGGTGGAGGTAAGTGGTGCCTCGCGTGACCCTGTCCTGTCGTAGGGGCTCGCGAGAGGTACGACTGGCGCACTCGACCGAAGCGGCAAACGCTCTCCGCGACAAGTCCTGCAAAATCCTGCGTGACGCGGCCGGGAGGGCCCCCGTGTGGGACCGACGCGCTCGACAGCGCGATAGAGGGATGGGAGGAGAGATCTCCAGTCTGTGCGTGCTTGGGAACGATCACGATCTTGACACTAAAAACAACAACAACAACAACATAGTACGCAACAACAAAACCTACATCACCAAAAAAATTGGACGATACGCGTGGAAAAGTAAGTGTGACTCGCCTGTTTCTCTCCCCCCTTTCTCCCCCTGCCATCCCGCTTTCCCTCCTGTCTTCTTTGGGGAGCGATTGGGGTCAGGGGCGAGAGAGTTGGGTGATTGGAATGTTTGGTGAATAGGAAGATGGTGCGGGGATGCGGGGGGTGGGACGGTGGCATGAAGGGGTGGGATAGTGAAGACAGCACCCTAATTAGCATCAAGGCCCCCCACCTTGTGTGGACTCATGGATCATGCGGATCGTGGGGGGAGGTTGGTGTACGTAATCCGATACAACCTTGTTCCCTAATTTGAGTGCCCCTCCTTCTTGTGACACAGTAAGAGCTCTTGGCTCAATCGTCGGTTATGAGGATCGAGGCGAGATATGGCGATTTGGGGATTACCTACAAGTGATGACTTGGTGATGATTTTGGAATTAGCCATAATAGTTGACCTAAGTCTCTATTCTGATTGCCTCTCCCCCTCATGGTGCTGCGAAGGTCGTGTTAGTGGATGATGAGAGTTTCGGAACATGAATTCCATTTTAACCGCGATGAGCAGTTAATCCCCTTGGTTGAGGGCAATCAATGCTGCTCATCAGATAATAGAGTGTGCCCGCGTGTTGCTTCGGTTGATCACACATGCATTCTGTGGGATGGACACGTGGCGTGTTAACATGAATTTGGGTGTACAGAACACCTGGCTATAAATGTTGAGGGACGTTGGACCCGATTTCCGGCAGGTGCCGCTCCCCACCAATAAATGGAGGCTCCCCGAGCATGCTAGTGGTGTCTGCTCTTATCAGCATCCCTAACATTCACTCGGGTTGTTTTTAAAAAAAAAAAAAAAAAGACAAGCACCAAGGCTGGGCCAACCTCCCAGCCCTGATGGAAGCGGAAGCGGACAAACCTTGCCGTACGGCCAGGTACGGAAACTTCGGATGCCAGGCTCATGCAATCTTCTACAGGCCGAATTCAGAGAGTCTACCCACCAGGATTACCTAACCAAGGGAGGCCAGCGCCCGTGGACACATCCTACTGTCCTTCCCGTAGCTTACCCAAGGCTAGGCGGAACTCAGACTAGCCGGAGCGACTTATATCCCTACCCCCATGCGTGAGTAGACCTCGTCATATACTTGATAGACCCCTTCAGCCCAATATCGTTATTTGTGTGTATGTGTGTATGCCAGAGGCTATATATGTTTGTATGAGCCCATAGGGCCATGTGTTTTGTATCTGCCCAAAGGTTGTGTGTGCTCTGTGTACCTGTATATCGGGATGTATATGCCCGAAAGCCAGATATGTGCAGTCTATGTGTGCTCTGTGTAACTGTACAACAAGATGTATTTGCCCGAAGGCCAGATATGTGCAGTGCTATGCAGAGAGAACTATGTGTTCGTTTTGAAGAGATGCCAAGCTGGACAAGAACCCCCCCCAAAGTCCCCATCCAAACTCGAACCCGTGATCTATGACATGTGACCTGAAGACACTACCATTTGAGTAACAATTGCAAACGGTCTGTGTGTGATATGCCAAACTGGGGAGATCAACAGAACAACCACGAGTAACAGCCACAAGAAACCCACGCAGTATCAAAACCCGACATACCATGGACAACCCTTGGGTGGTGCGCAGGCAGTGTCTGTATATCGTGCGTCAGCCCAAGGGAATGTGTGTCCAGTCGTGCGTCACTCTAACGCCCTGCTGGTGTCCATGCACAAGACTGCAATTGAGTTTTGAACCCACAGGGCCGCAACCTCGTACCACAATGCGCATTTCCAACCGGTGCTCTAACCACTGAGCTACATCAATTGGTCAGTTCAAGAACGACCGATTACGTAATCGGCCAGTTCCAAAAACGACCGATTATGTAATCGGTCGTGCTTGAAACTGACCGATTGCGTAATCGGTCAGTTAAAAAAACGACTGATTACATGGGGACAACAGAGGTGCGGCAAGTCGGGGCGCAGAAAGGCAGGCCGCGGGATAGCAGGGGAGGGCAGGCGGGGCAAGGGGGGGGAATGTGCGGGATGGAAGGTGGGGCAAGGCGGAGGAAGGCGAGAGGGAAGGCGGGGAAAGGCGGCGAAAAGAAGGTGGCGTGATTTTTTTTTTCTTCTTAAATTTTAGCGGCCCATGGACCACGGATCAGATATTATATATATATATATTTTTTTTTTTTTTTTCTTTAAGGCACCCCCACCACTGTTAGTGCTGCTGGTAAGAGAAGACACCAGTAACACCTTGGGAGAGGCTCCATCTATTGGCGGGGAGCGTCACCTGTTGGAAAACGGGTCCAGCGTCCCATTTACAGAAAAAAGGGATGTATGAGAAAATGAGAACAGTGACTGTGGGGTTTGCCAGCATTGATTACCCTGCAAACCAGGGGATTGACAGAGCAGGCCTTGTGTATTGTCCAGCAGTGTAGTCCAGGTCCAGAATCTCATATACAGCAAAAGAGATGTCTGAGGAAATTAGAATAGTGTCTGAGGGGTCTGCCAGCATTGATTACTCTGCACATTAGGGGATTGACTGAGCAGACCCTGTGTATTGTCCAGCGGTGTAGTCTTCTATGAGCAGGAGGAGCAGCCAATGTCCTTTGTACCTCTTAACCCTTACAAGAAGAGCGCCAGATAGACAGTTAGGGGCTGATACTATTCAGAAAAACTACTTACTCCAAACCATGCTCAGTTACTTCAGAATACTCAAACTGTCAGCTTTGACTATCCCAACAGATTGAAGAAACAGGAGAAAGCATTGGCGGGGTCCTCCTTAGGGCGCTCCAGGGAGGCGTTCCACATGTGAAAGCCTATTAGGATGTAAAGGAGAGTATCATATTCAGGATAAAATCTCTGTCAGAGACAGGGCATGAGGTTGGAAGGGATCTGGAAAATCCGAGGGAGGGCGTAATGGGAAGGAGGGCTCTATGTTAGTCCAGTCCTTAAAAATTAGACGATAGTCTCTCATTTCTTCCAAATTGTGCGGCCCAACTCCCCTGTCTCCACTCCATTCTACTTTTGCAATCCATCCTTCTCTTTCTTCACCCACCCAGTCTGTGCAAAATGTCGTGATCCGTCTCCTAACGTCTCCAATTTGTCTGAAGAGGTCTAATTGTGATTTTGTGTCCAACCATCATTGCGTAAGTTCAAGGTGAACCTGCTGCTGAATTTGTTTTGAAATTTCTGACCCTTCCACCCGTACCCTCTCCATGGCCAGGGTGCACCGTTGCCACCAAAGTGCCCAAATCAGTGCCCTCCTTCCCAGTCTATAAATATTCCCTACGAAAATCGAGGCTGTTTCTGCCAGCGGCCAATGCCCAGCCAATATGGCCTGCCATGACCAGGGCAGGGAATGTCTAGTTCCATTTTCCGCCATATACGGTCCCACCATCTCCATATGAATTGAGCAATCGGGCATTGCATGAAGATATGTTCAATGGTCTCCGCCTTCTTATGGGGAGGGAAGAGACTCTGGCACCGTTGGCACCAAGGGAACAACAGTCCTCTTTGTTCGAGGGTTGTACGGTCGGTCAGCCAGTCATTGGTTGACAGACAACAGTGGGCTATTTGCCACTGGAGGGAGGTGATTTTCATGGGCTTAGATTTTTGTTCCTTGAGGCTTGAACCATTGGATTGGTGACAAGAGGGTACGGTCCACGTTCAACTGCTTGGCCCATCTGTCATTGATCAACTCTCTTTAGGTCTGAGCATTTTTTAGGCCGACTTGACCGTTAACTGGTGCAGGCTAATATGACTTACCCTGGGGGGTCCCCTCTTTTGGGAAGGCTGCCAAGTCCATTCCACCGGATCTAGCGCTAGGTCCTGGATTGGTTTGTCTAGCTGGAACGCCACCCTTTGTCCCTTCTCTTCGAGTCTAAGACCCTCAAACGGTGCACTGCCTCTTTATTTCTCCATTCGAAAGGTGCTCTACTCCATTGGAGGGTGCCCATTTTGGTGATGGTGTGGTGTTCAACCAGGACTAATTGGGGTGAGACCATATGTATCTGGCCAATCCTTAGCTGAGTACCTGTGCTTGCCACCGAATCTCCTATTCTCAAGGTGGGGCCACGTTTGAGGATCCGGTACCATTCCAGTGGGATGACTTCGATAAGATTCTCAAAAAGTTCTTCCACATGGTGGCAATACTTAAAGGTTGCTCGCAGCTGGTCCTTTGTTTTCCAGTCGTGCCTCTCATGGTCCCAAAGATCCCCTACCCTTTTT
>BFEA01000669.1:707573-717793 GCA_003427395.1 Chara braunii | reverse complement strand
CGTACAGCGTTTTGGTGCTAGCCTTGCCCCTGCGTGCCTGGTTCGTCCATACCCATTCTTCGGGGTCGAGGGGCAGTTGAGAGATCGGTGTCTCTGGGGAGTAAGCCACCCATCGTCTTTCCTTGTCTTTCAGCACTCTGATTCTTGAGAGTTCGGTCTGTGCCACSAGTTCTGTATGTTTGGGTTTRGCTTTRTGAAGTGAGTTGTCACTTCGGATTGCGAAGATGTTTACTAGCACCGAATCTKGCGGTTCCTTGCGTACCACTTCACCCACTTCCCCYTGGYGCCYGTGGATTGATACCCAATCCGCTTCTCGTATCTGAGGCCCCTTCCTCAATATTTCCCACCACTGCAGGGGGATACACTCTATCACGGTTTCCAATGCTTCTTCCGGCCTGTGGCAGTACCTCAGCATTTCCTTGAGGCGCTCCTTTGTGATCCAGTCCCTGCTGTCCTCATCCGAGATGTCCCCGATCCTAAGAAGCCCTTTTTTAACCCATCCTTTCCATGGAGAATCCATGCAGCGCAGGACTTGACCGCTTGTGTCGGTTATTTTTCTGTTCCCGAATAGTGGTTGGCGGACTACTTCCTCCCACCTTTCTGGTTGGATTTTGTCTGGCAGGGGGAGGTTTCTCCAAATGTGGAGGAGGTTCGGCCAGAAGGGATCGTTGTGCAAGTCTTGCCTCGCCTCCCTTCTCGGGGAGTCGTTGCCCGTGGGGTCCTGTCGGGGTCGCTTTCTCGGGATTGCCCATTCCCTGTTTTCCGGCCATGTAAGGGGACTGCCATGGGACCTTGTTTCCGGGGCCAATCTAGAGATTTGTTCCAGTGCCAAGCTCTTCGATGGTGTGTTTGGGTAGAAGAGCAGGCGTTTCAGCCATTGTATGGCCAGCGCTTGAGCCTGTGTTGTCGGGTCTATGATACCTAGTCCCCCTTTCACTTTGGGTTGGGTGATCGCCAACCATGCCACTCTACTGATTACCTTTTCTCTCTCATGGTCCCCCCTCCATAGGAAGGCAGCCAGCTGTCTCTGCAAGGCTTTCAGTGAGGCTTTGTCAAGCGCCCAGATGACCGATTTATACCAGAGGGAAGCTAGCACCACGTTGTTGATCACTAATGCTCTTCCCATCAATGAGGTGTGTTTGTCCTTCCACTGGGTCAGCTTCTCAAGGGGAGATTTGGTGATCCATTCGTTATTAGTGAGTGGTCTACCGTTTGCTGTCTGTGAGATACCTAGTACCCTGATCGGGGCCTCCCGCGGAAGCCATCTCACTCCCCTACCCTAAGAATGTCGTGTTTAAGCCAACTTTTCCAGGGCAGGGCTGAGCTCTTCATGACGCAGCCCCTTGTGTCTGTTATCCATCTGTTCCCGAAGAGAGGTTGATGGTGGACCTCCTCCCGACAGTCGGGGTGGGTCTTGTCTGGGAGCGGGAGATTACTCCACGTTTGTAACAAGGATGGCCAGAATGTGTCCATTGTTTGAACCCCACCTTCCGGCCTATCCCTACCGCGTGGGAGTTTGCGTGGGATTGTCCAGAACCGATCCTCCACAGATACTACACTTGATCTTAGCCAAATGGCCGTGAAAGGTGAAGGGGGGGGAGGGGAGAAGGCGGGGAAAGGCGGGGGATTGAAGGCGGGGGAAGGTGGGGGATTGAAGGCCGCGGGACGTGGGGGATTGAAGGCAGCGGAAGGAAGGTTGGTTGTGCAATTTGGGATTGAACTTTTCTCTGGATCACAACAAAATCAAGCTTATGGCATTTTACAAGTATCGAATTTTGGTTTGTTATTGCTCATTGAGATATATGAATTCGGGGCATATATGCCCCCCCCCCAATGCATGCATGCGCCTGGGGGGCCGCCATACATGGGGGGCCACCATACATGAGGCCATGCATGCAACCCCCCCAAGAAAAATGCATGTGTGAAGGTCATGCAAGCATGAGGGACCCCTATGCACGGGGGCCCATATATGCCTCACGCAGGGGGCCGTCCCATATCCAGATATAGGAATTGGAGGAATGGTTAAAGGGGTTTCCCTGTGCATAGGGACCCATACATGTAGGGGCCTCTCATATGGGCATCCCCCCTGCATGCACGGGCCCCCATCTACATATGCATGCAAGGGCCTCCCCATAAGTGGGGGTCCTTGCAGGGCCCCCCCCTGGGCCCCCATGTAAGTTGCCCTATATGCATATAGTGGACCCCCTATATATATGGGGGGCCCTCTACGCATGCGGCCCTCCCTATGCATGCAGGGCCCCTGCACGCGGGGCACTTTTCCTATTTCGTTGTCATCGCAGTTCCATTGGGGATTCGTTTTTTTATAACCACAAAAGTGGCTATCCTCAAAATTTTTATAAAACCGTTTTTTTTTTTTTTTTTCAATAAGCTTTTCCGTTTTGCTAAAAATAGGTTCTCCTCAAAGTTGTGGTAACATATGAGCCTTGAGGCACATTGCGTTTGACCGAAACTGTTTTCTATGAAAAACATTGTGGACTTTGTCAAAGTGGACTTTTTTCTTGGTCCACTTTTCACGAATAGCTTGTTCATCATCCAAGGGCATCTCCCCCCATTCCTGCAACAGATCATGTAGGATACGACAAGCATGAAATTCAAACCCGTCCTTTTTAATGTCCGTTATGTTGGACCAATAGAAGAACTGGAACCTCATCTTGAAAACACCGAAGAACCGCTCGACGACAGATCTCACAATCTTGTGGAGGTTGTTCGAACAGCGTCATGGAAGGTGGGAAGACATGCTGATGGGCGTACGGCATGATGAGCCAGGGAAATTGAGATATCGTCCGTCACCCAACAAATACCCATCCGATACACCAGGGATGTCAGGCCTCTCACCGCGGAAGGGGTCGTTAGGGTCATCCAAAAACAACGACCCCTTCAACACTCTCCTATACAAAGAAGAATTCTCGAGTGCGCATCCATCACCAATGTTCCCCAGAAAACCGTAGCAGAAGTCAAAAATTTCGAAATCCGAGTCAACCACTGGATGCACTACAATGGAGAAGTGGTTGTTCCTTCTAGAATAGTATTTGTCTTCGTTCCTGCTCCGAGGCTTGTCCATGTAAACAAGGGTGCAGTCTATGCAGCCCCAACAATTGGGGAATCCCAAAGCAGCAAACTTCCTTATCCTCTCATAATGTTTCACAATCCCCCCAACATTATGGTAAGAGGATATGATGGCCTCAGCGGCCTCAAGAATGGCTTGCGAACCATTGCTTCTCCCCATACCATATCCCAAACAACTATGCCAGTGGGTGTTGTGACGCCTAACCTCACGCCCAGCGCGACTTCCTGTTTCGGAGTGAGAGCGGGTCCGGAAGTGCATAAAAGGGGTGTGCCAAGGATTTTAGGAAAGTGGGGTGGAGTTCCAGGCCGGAACTGAGATCTTCAGTGTCAAGTTTCAAGGATAAAAGTGCAACTGGCTCAGCGGAGGGCCAGGTTTTCTCATCTGTACTGTCGGAGCCGGGCGGCTAGTTCCATCGGCCTTGTCGCCTGGGGCGGGTTCATATTATGTGTACATGGGAAACACAATGGTTATCTCTTTGTTCCAACACTTATCGCCTACGGGATTCACATACCTCGGAGTTTGATGTGGACGGCCTCAACCGAAGGCTGTGTTCTCGGTGAACGGATTCGATGGACAAATCCCGTGGCCCGGTAGGTGTAATACTGTCGAACTCAGAGCATGGCCTTCGGGGCCGGTAGGGGGCTATCACGTTATAGTAGATGACTGTCAGATTGTGGTAGGGAAGAAGGAGATGAAGGGAGGGAAATTGGTTTCGATGGCGACGAATCATGGTTCTATGCAGGTCTGGTGGTTACGTGAGTCGGGGTAATTCGGGATTCGGGGATTTTGTCCTATGGCCTGCTGGAAGTCCCATGCACACAGCCGATCGCTTTAAGTTTGGCATGGAAATACCGGAAGCCTCAATCTCGATCGAGGAGAGAGGTGTTCGTTCTCCCATTACCTCTGGTACTCGCGGTCCTTCAGACAGTCACGGTAAGTGATCCAAAATGGAATGCTGATGTCCATGTCTTGTGAGGGAATTTTAATTCATACATCCGTGCAATCGTGGTGCAGCCTGGTTGGACGCAGATCATGCAGACATGCGTATACGCGATGGCTGTCTTGTCATTCATATAAGCGCGTGCACAGGACTTGTCTCCGACAAGTCTGAAGGCAACCCGTTCGCTATTCTCACAAATCCGAGTTATACATGCGTTTATCCTTTGATGACGCTGACATTCACAGATTCAACGTAATCTACGATCAAATCAAAGCAGCCTACTGAACCCTACAGCGAAGTATTTACGATGTGTGATGCGATTTTATGGTTTTTTGGAAAAGACCAAGTGATTGTTTTTGGGAAAATTTTTGAAATGCCCCTGAAGTTTGCGTGTATTTGTGGCGTGCCCCTGTGAAGGCCGACTTACCCTGTTGTGCCCCTCGGGCCTCTAAAATTCCCGCAGGCCCCTGTCAGCATGGGGCGTAACTTTCCGATATGCCCTTACTAGACCGCTGGTGGCGTTTCGTAGGTCCGTCCTCGAAATGCCCTCACGAGGGGCACACATCTTTCTGTGATGCCCTTGCAGCAGTGGCGGGAGGAATTCAAATTCGAATTCGAAGTGGTAGGTATTTCACGGGCCGCCACGAAAAAATGGTGCAGCAGTCAGTCTTCGCGTGCCTCACGTCGGGGATCGCTTCGCTGGAGTGCATACACCTGCTATGCGAAGGTGATCGTGCGCTTGTGTGTGTGTGTGTCCATGCACATCGCCCTCCTTTCTCCTCCATCCATGCTCATCGCCCTCCTTTCTCCTCCATCCATGCTCATCGCCCTCCTTCCTCTTCCTCCAGCCTCCATCCTCTATCCTCGTCCCTCATCGTCATATAGTCCTTGTCCTCCCTACTCCTCTTCCCTCCTCTTCCGTCGTTCCTCCCTCCTCCAGCTTTCTCCTGGTCACCCCTCCCTCTCCTCCTCCTCGATTGTCGACCTCCTAACTATCACCATGGCCATCTTCTTGGCGTCGTCTCCTGTGCACACGCGGGCGTTTGTGTGTGTGTGTGTGTGTGTGTGTGTGTGTGTGTGTGTGTGTGTGTGTGTGTGTGTGTGTGTGTGAGAGAGAGAGAGAGAGAGAGAGAGAGNGAGAGAGAGAGAGAGAGAGAGAGAGAGAGAGAGAGAGAGAGAGAGAGAGAGATGCCCCGGTAGCACCTCTCCCGGGGCCAGGGGAAAGACTGCTACTGTCAACAACGGCGACAGGGGCTTGCTGGAAAGATGGACGGTACCGGTAAGGGCATATGGGAAAGTTGTCTGTTGGCTCTCAACGGCCAGCCGGTAGGGACATACTGGAAATTTGGTCCGGTACCGGTAGGGGCATATGAAACATGTTTCAGGTCCAAATGACGCCAGGGGTTTTCTGGAAACATCATTTGTCGTCAGAGGGGCGCGATAAGGTAGGTCGGCCGTCTGAGGGGCACGCCGCAAATAAATGCAAACTTCGGGCCTCGCCACACCACTCTTGAAATGGGGAAATATGTCAAGAGCTGTCAGACGTTCTCAAGAGTTGGGTTTTCAAGAGTTTCCGGCCCCTCGCCAAACAGCACTCTCAAAAGGGCGATGCCGTTGGACACAGGATGAAAATCGACAGTCATATAGCTTTGTCTTTTTTGCATGGCGTCAGGATAACGGCCTGACAACTCTTGAAAATCGAAAGTCTGTCAAGGGTTCGGCCAAGGACGCTTGGAAACGCATGCGTTGCAGGCTGGGGTTTCCAATCTTTCAAGAGCCACTCTGACAGCTCTTGACTGCCCCAAGTGTCAAGAGGCTGTGTGGCGATGCAGCAACTCTTGAAAAAGAGTTTTCAAGAGCGGTGTGGCGAGTTCCTTCAGGGGCATTTAAAAAATTTTCTTTTTTTTTTGCATGAATGGATCGTTTTCTGATTTAAAATGAATTGAAATGGCTCACAAAACAGAGAACAACAGCTGTGCACCCGAATTCATGGGTTGGTACGATCTCCTTCACTTAAGTCTTCAGAGTGATGTACTGTGCCAATAAAATGTGTCCAGGAACACAGCCACGAGGATGAACAAGTAACGGGTATGGGGATACATTCATCACCATGTATCTCATGATGCCTCTAACAGCCCATCCTCCACACGCGGAGGCGTTCCTGTCAGATCCACCACAATATTTTAATTTCACATTTCAAGTTCGATTTCTCAGAGCCGGAAAAGAAAAAAAACAAACGAAGTCTGTAAATCAACCCCCCCCTCCCTTTTTTTATCCCATAATACCCAGACTTCTCGCCGCAAAGCCATGAGCTATCATGTCCAGATTTTTTTATTTTTTTTTTTGACGCATCTCATTGGAAGGGAGGTGGGCATCTTTACAGTCCCCGCTCGGGAACTACTAGGCCGTCGAATACATCGTAGTTTCCGAGCGGAGATTGTAAAGATGCCCACCTCCCTTCCAATGAGATGCGTCGAAAAACAAAAAAAAAACGACTTTTTTTTCTTTCTTTCTATATTCTTCTCTCAACTTCTGTTTTTTGCCTTTCACTACCTACTCCTAAGGCTATTTAGAGGGGACCCCTGCAAGCATAGTTTCCTCTCACTGTGAAGGGGAGATTTCATGTTGCCCCTTGCCCCTAATGGTTAGGGTATAGGGTCGGGGCCGCCAGTGAGGGTCTAGCTAACACAAAGACCGAGACCTGCCAGTAGCTGCGCCTCCCTTTCTCTTCGTCCCCCACCCCTCATCGAGTAGCAGCAGTGGCTATGGCCAACACTCTCCCACACACCGCACACCAGTGACACCACACACAACCCACTCGCGCTCGCACTCACACCCATGTTGGTCATAGATTCCACTAATACCGATCAGGAGTAAAACGAATTTGGACATGATAGCTGGTGGCTTTGCGTGGGCGGGAAGTCTGGATTTTATGGACTCTAAAGGGTGGGGGTTGATTTCCAGATTTCCTTTTCTCTTTTTTTTTGGCTCTGGGAAATCGAACTTGAAATGTGAAATTCAAATATTGTGGTGGTTGAGAACCACAGCAACGCTTCCCTGTCTGTCGGCTGTCCTGTTAGAGGCATCATGAGATACATGGTGATGAATGTATCCCCATACCCGTTACTTGTTCATCCTCGTGGCTGTGTTCGTGGACACATTTTATTGCCACCGTACATCACTATGAAGCACTCCCGATGGCGCTAGTGGTGTCTGCTGTTATCAGCACCCCTAGCGCTAATTCAGGTTGTTTCTTCTTAAAAAAAAAAAAAAAAAAAAAAAAAGACTTCTGTGAAGGGGATCCTACCAACCCATGAATTGGGATGCACAGCTGTTGTTCTTTGTTTTATGTGCTATTTCAATTCATTTTAAATCAAAAAACGATCCATTCATGCAAATAAAAAATCACATTGTATTTTCCAAAAAACCATAAAATTGCGGCACACATTGTAGAATACTTCGCTAGTGGGTCCGGCCCCCAGGCCCCAGGGCATGGTCCCACTAGCAAAGAGGATCGGATCGAATGCCTGAATCTGGATGTGTTTTATGCAGAGATGCAGAACAGCAGTTCAATCTCTATTTCCTGCACCTGTCCTCAAACACGTCCAGATGCAGGCATTCGATCCCATCCTCTTTGCTAGTGCGACCACGCCCCTGGTGAAGTGGCTCCAGGCCCCAGGCCCCAGGTGGAACATGTGAGGTATTCCCGGCCTTGTACCATGTTTTTTTTTTTTTTTTTTTTTTTTTTTTTTTCCCAGCTACTGCCGAGGGTATTTCAGTGGTAAATTATGCGCAGGAATTCCAAAATAACCAAGGGTCGAGCGCAGAACACTCCCCGGACCACTCAAGGCTTGGGTGACCCTACAACACTATTTCCTGGACTTAGAGAACAACCACTTTTACGAGATAAACAACGATATCTCCTAGTAGGCAGAATACGCTGAGAAAATCACCAACAACCGAAAAGAACCCAGGAGCTTACCACATGGACAAACCCAAACAAACTTCGAAAGATCTACACAATTCAAATACAGAAGACGAGAGTAACATCATAAACAGTTCAAAAATCAGCTACGCAGACAACTCTAAATCCCATAGGGTTCGGGGCTTAGAGCAGCCACGTATAGAAGGTCCAATYCCCCGGGCGACGTTCCCACCGCCACTAGTAAGTCTCGCACACCCACTAATGGTGCCGCCACCCCAAAGGACTTCGGAGCTTCAGAGACCCAGCAAAGAACTCATATCTTTATCATATTAATTTCCCAGATACTGCCGTAGGTATTTCAGAAGTAAATTATGCGCAGAGATTCCCAAAATAGCCAAGGGTCGGGCGCTAAACACTCCCCGTACCACTCAGGGCTTGGGTGATTAGAGAACAACCCTTTTACGAGAGGTACTGCGATATCACCTAGTAGGCAGCATACACAAAGAAGATCACCGACAACAGGAAGGAACTCAGGAGGTTACCACATGGGCAAACCCAAACAAACTTCGAAAGGACTACGCGACGATTCAAATACAGAAAACGACATTAACAACATAAACAATTCAAAAATCAGCTACGTAGACAACTCTAAATTCCATAGGGTTCGGAGCTTAGAGCAGCCACATATACAAATATAGAAAACGGCACTAACAACAGTTCCAAGACTCAATTACGTAAACAACTCGAAACTCAATGACTAGCGTGCTGCCTTGTGGCGAAGATCGATCACCACAGTAGAATTTGCTGCAGCCCTTTAGTATGCCGGAGCGCTGCCACCACAGCCGCACGCTCTCCCACTGCGTCCAGATACGCCGCTCCGCTTTCCGTACACAGGGCAGACCGGCTGACGTGTCTTGAAGTGCAGCGCGCGGCCTTTAGATGATGAAAAAGGAGCCCCCCCTATCCAGCAGAAGGCTTGAGGGGAAGGCGACTCCTACGGTATCAAAGTCTCATAAGGTATGTAGGTTTGTATGAAGGTTTAGTAAAGGGGGAGCTGCCAGGATGCCGTGGCGTACGAGTGCAGAGGCACTCCCTACCCACTCAAGGGCTAGGCTACGCCAGGGCACTATCCCCATAGCTCTCACACAGCTATGTTGCCCGGCAGGGTAGGTGCCACGTAGGAAAGATAAGAACCCCGAAGCTCACAAGCCACACCTACACAGCCGCGACTACAGACGACCGGGCGCTGCCACCGCCGCTGACGCCGCTGCATTAATGCACACTCGCGCGGCCCTTTTTTTTTTTTTTTCAACTTTCCATGTTTTGTATATGAAGTTACAGATCTTTCAAAATTTGAAAAGGAAAAAAAAGAAAAACAAAGAGAAGAACGTAGCTTACTTTTTCTGAAAAACAAATGAAGAAAAAAAAGGATATCTTTTTTTTTTTTTTTTTTTTTTATCCAACCCGTTTATGTATTTATTTAAACCTGGGAAACGGACCCCTTTCATCGCTGGGTCCCCCTTCGCGAAAGGCATCATCCGCCTAAGTCAGTGCGGGCCCACCACGACAGCTTTGCGGTGTACAGCAATTCCTACTTGAGGTTCCACATTTTCCTAGAGAATGTACACGATCCAGGCAGTAAAAAAACGAGCAGAAACACTCCTACCTGGTAGGTCCCTAGACTCCCTACTGCAACCACTACTGATCTAGGGCCTGGCTGCACTACTCTCGAAATGTGCAAAACGAGAGTGAATCTTATGCTATAATATGGAAAGATACACGGCCAATATTTTTGTCTTTTGTGCATGTCTAGAGTAGTGCAGCGAGGCCCCTACTGATCTCTAGTTCCAGAGTTACCACTTTGCACCCTTCCCTAGACATTACAAGACGTGTATACCCTGAAACCTATGACTGCAAAAGTAAAAACATTAAGAAAGAAAGAAAAACACACAAAAACACACACAAAAACACACAAAAACACACAAAAACACACAAAAACACACAAAAGCAGACATCAGGAGCATGGTCCCAGTAGCAACGGGGATGGGATTATAATCCTGAATGTGGGATTGTTTTAGGCAGAGATGCAGAAAAGGAGTTCACTCTCGATTTTCTGCACTTGTCCACAAAGGGAGCCAAATTAAGGTGTTCAATCCAATCCTCTTTGCTAGTGGGACCTAGCTCAAGGTAAGGCCACAACATTCTCACAGTTCATGGGTGTACAACAATTGCAGCTGTACTTTTTTTTTTTTTTTTTTTAAAGCTAT
>BFEA01000669.1:677266-692742 GCA_003427395.1 Chara braunii | reverse complement strand
CCAGTGAAACTTAAGTTCCCAGACGCGTACGGGGGGAAGAAGGACGAGAACTTTGACAACTGGGAGGCCAGTGTCAATAGCTTCATTTATTTACAACATATCTTGATGGAGGAGCAAGTCCTCGTGGCCTTCCAGGCCCTGAAGGACGAAGCGGCTAGTTTCGCTAGGTCTCTAGCGCGCACAGCCGGTTGTGAAAACAACCTGGTTGCGTATTCCAAAGTCACTCCTCTTTCTCAATTCCTCAAGCTCCTCAAGGAGCGGTTCGTTGACCCAACGCGAGGCATTAGAGCCTCTGATAAGCTCCAAACGATCCACTCGCGGCAGTGGAGGAGTGCTAAGGCACTCAAGAGTACTATGGACGACTTGGTAGCCGTCCCTGACCACGGGGTCACCGAGCCCCAGTTGGTCAAGTTGTTTTATCGTGCCATCCCAGATGCCCTACGCGAGCATTTCTTTGATAAATCTCAGCAGCCCGGCATGACTTACGATGTATTGAGTAGAGAAGTCGTCCTGAGTGAGTCGAAGTCTATGCCAGTTACCACTTTCTGGCACAAGGACCTGGAGAAGGGGAAGAAGTGGAAAGATCGTACGATCTCGGGCCAAGTCAAGGCCAAGGATCACTTGATCCTGACATTAGAGGAGGGTGGTACAGAAGAGGTCTCATATGATCAGATTGAGTGGGGCCTAGGGGAGGAGTACAGTTGTGTAGGGTAGGGGAGGTCTTACGCTGCTGTCGCGGCCGGAGGGAGACCGCAAGGTAGAGGAGGAGGCCAGGGCCAAAGGGGCCAGGCCATAGGAGGCCGAGGACCGGGCGCACAAGGGGTTGGCGGACAGGGAAATCGCCAAGCGGGAGGTAGGGGTCAAGGTCCCCCGTTAAATCGCCAGGGTAACCGGTCCCCATAACGAGGAGGTGGAAGGGCGCCTCAAGGAGGATGGCACCCAGGCTTGCCGCAGGGCAGACCCTGGGAAGATCTGGGCTTGGACCAGCGCTTATGGCAGGAACGCGTGAACATGGGTCAGTGCGTATTCTATGGTGACCCGGCCCACGTTATCAATTTTTTTCCGAAGTATAGACAAGCCCATTGGGTTGCCCAACAGTCAAAAGGCAGCCGCCAGTAGGGGTCGCAACTGCCCCTACTTCAAGGCCTTGTGGAGAAGTGAGCGGGCGCGAACAGGACACCCCCAACCCACATGAGCCTATAGCAGAGGTTGCAGGCCCGTGCCTAGATAGTTGTCCAGAGACTGCTTGTGTTAGCGTCTCTTTAGGCACGTCCCTCACAGGTGTGGCAGAAGAATTAAAGGAGAGGATGCCAGCCTGGGCCAAAATGAAGAAGGAGAGTAAATGACAGCTGATTTTGGTAGATGTAAAGGTGTCTAGGAGTAGGGTAGGGGCCCTTATAGATTCAGGAGCTACCCGTAGTTACATTAGCCGTAGGGCGCTGAAGAAACTGAGGCTAGGACTAAAGGTCCAAAAGCTAGTAGACCCCATAGTCAGTGTCCTCGCAGACAACCGCACGATGCGCGTTGAGGACTACGTAGAGGGAGTCCAGGCGTACTTTCGCTTAGAGAAGGATGGGAAGATGGAGAAAGTTCTCTATTCCCTGACTCTCCTCGTGCACGATGACCTTCCTTTCGATGTAGTGTTAGGAATGGATACCGCAAACAGAAGTTCTCCGTGCAGGCGCAGGTGGTCGTGGATTTGGATTTGCGGATCCTCGACGTCCACGTCAGATACCCTGGAAGTGTGCACGACGTCCGTGTCCTGCACAATTCCCAGTTGTTTAGGCGTGCAGAAAGTGGCGAGTTGTTCGACGCAACTCCGGAGAATCTGCCGCATGGTGTCGTCACGCGAGGCTACCTGCTGGGCGACAACGGTTATCCAGTTGCCTGTCCGTGGATTGTGTCGCCGTACGGAGGAATCGACCAAGGTGCTGACGAGGAGCGCTTCGACACGCGGCAAAAGGTGGCACGGGGGTGTGTGGAGAGGGTATTCGGCCGACTCAAGTCCACGTGGCGTCTGTTCTTGAGCACCCATAAGACGAACCTAGAGACCTTGCCACAACAATTCGTGGCTGTCTGCACTCTCCACAATATCCTCCTGGACGCAGGGATCGACTTCGACGAGAACCTTTTGTGGGAGGTGGATGCGAATGGCGTTCGGCGTAGAGTGGACTTGGGCATTGTGGGGAACGACGCAGGCGCGCGGGGATGGTGCACGAACGTGGAAGGTGAATTGTTGAGGGATGCATTGCGAGACTGCCTAGCTTTGATGTAGGACCGTGCGGTAGGGAGGTGGTGCACACGGGGTGGTTCGATCGGTAGGCGGTTGGAGTTATTACGTGGTCCGTGTCCATGGTCGTCGTGTGCGTGGTTGGTTGGTCGATGGAACGGCGGCATGATTGTCGTCGACGATTTCAGATTATCGTTTTCATGATGTTGATGGCTACCTAGTTCGCATAGTTGTGCAAAGTTTAAAGATTGGAAGAACCTTTTGTTTGCCAGTGTGTGTCCTCGTCGTTAGGAGTTTTTGTCTTGTTATATATGTTTCCTGTCTTCAAATCGTTTGTGATGAACGGTGTCGTGCGATGGGAAACACGATTGTTGCTGTTGTTTTTTTTTTAATCTTTTTTTTTTGTTTTTGGAAATGTTGATTATCTTTATCTTTTTTCGGTGCATATCTTCATTTCCGTTTCCATGACCGATTTCGTGTGCTGAGTGAGGCAACGGTGGAATGAGAGAGATCTGCGTGCGCGCGCGCGCGCGCGCGTGTGTGTGTGTGTGTGTGTGTGTGTGTGTGTGTGTGTGTGTGTGTGTGAGAGAGAGAGAGAGAGAGAGAGAGAGNGTGTGTGTGTGTGTGTGTGTGTGTGTGTGTGTGTGAGAGAGAGAGAGAGAGAGAGAGAGAGAGAGAGAGAGAGAGAGAGAGAGAGAGAGAGAACCGGCCCACACCTCGGACGTCATTCGAGCACAAATGCAATACCAGGTCCACGTTTTAGTTACTATTTCGGAGTAACAAGTGGTTTTCTTTCCTTCTCTTTTTTTATTTTGGTGAGAGGGCGGGGGGTTCTTGGTGGTAACTGTCGGATTTATCTACCATCTGTTTGTTGCGACTTCACACTGGCAGTATAATGCCGCACGCAGTAAAACAGCAAAAAAAAAAAAGAATTGTGCACACAGGAATTCGAGATCTGTTATCCTGAATGGGGCTTTTTTTTTCCCTGTAAGTGTTTTATATGAGGGCACATGTTCGGTACTATATGGAAGCTAGCCTTGTATGCACTGCCAGAACACCCTTTCCGGTCTCGAGGTGGGGTAATGAGCAGTGTGCATGGGCTTTACAGTGGCTTGATAGTGCCCACACCCTTTGTTTTCTTGGCGTAAAGGGCACTTCAGCGGTGAATTAGGTGCGAAGAGCTGAAAGTCGTCAGCTCAACTCATTTTTTGTGTAT
Organism: Chara braunii; assembly: GCA_003427395.1. Classification (NCBI taxonomy): domain Eukaryota; kingdom Viridiplantae; phylum Streptophyta; class Charophyceae; order Charales; family Characeae; genus Chara; species Chara braunii. The sequence continues at coordinate 689,296 of BFEA01000669.1, read as the reverse complement.
TTTTTACTTTTTAAGTTTTTAACCCTCGAGTTTTTTATCCTGTTTTCATTTTTGTATTGTTTGATGCCACGTACAATGCACAGTTCATCTCAGGGCCCAAGTCCCACATGGCCCTTGAGACCGATCCCCGGGGCAGATCGGACGCATGGAGGAGCGGCTGGTTCTAGTGTAATTTTCAGGTATGGAAGAATACCGTTTTTCTTTTGCGTGTAAATAGTTTTGTAGGAATAAAAAAACGATTTTCGGGAAAGGGTCTCGTCAGGAAATGTGAAAATGCTCCAAGGACCAGTCCTAAAATTTTCTGAGCTAAAAAAAAAAACAAAATAAAATAAAATAAAATTTTCTGAACTCCTTTCATTTGTAATAAAAGCTAATTGTGAGGATTGAGCCCTCAAGTAGGGGCCTTGCCATGATGTACATGTTCTGGGCTAAGGCCCCAGCAAGCCTCGTGCCCGCCCTAAGTAAAGGCGGGCCAGCAAATGAACAAGAGCCCTCTGTGCCAACATTTCACGAAGTGGGGTCCATACAGTTGCAGCACGCCAGTTGGTTGGAGTGCTCCGAGTCTCGGATTTCAGCAAATGCTGAAAGCCCAGGGCCTCTGAGTTAGTTAGGCCCTGGGCACTCGAACGTGAGGCCGACAATGCATGCTGGGTATAGAGGCCGAAAATGCCAAAGGGAAATCGGCCCACTATCTGAATCTGGCATCAGGCCTTGATGAAAGAGGCACAACTGCATTGCCCCGGGGCCCTACTGTATCGGGTTGGCTTCAGCCCCTGGGTCCCGGTCACAGGCTGAAGGGAGGCCGCCCACACGCTGCACTGGCATATARGCAAGCAGGGCGAGTGGGCAGGGATCTTGGCCATTGCGGGCAATGCCGGCACGCTGCGCAAATGCGAGCTGCTGCTGCTGCTGCGCTGCGCTAAGAGAGGTGCAAGGCAGGTCAGCGCTAGGCGGTCGGGCGCTGCCTGCGCACCAGGGCACTGGCGGCCATAGCCGGGCCGCATGAGGGTGCAGTGAGGGTGAAGGGCGAAGGTGGTCTTCGGAGGTGAAGGGCGCTGTGTGGGTAACAAGGGAGAGTGTGGGGAAGAGGACACGTACCTGGGGGAGGTGGAGGTCGGCATTGGTGTTGACATCATCACTCGCTGGTAGTCAAGTTGTCTGGTTGCTTTCATTGCTGTAGTTGTAGGCTAGGCTGTAGAGTAGATAGGGCGCCTGGCGCCATTCACAAGAGAGAGNAATGCCGGCACGCTGCGCAAATGCGAGCTGCTGCTGCTGCTGCGCTGCGCTAAGACAGGTGCAAGGCAGGCCAGCGCTAGGCGGTAGGGCGCTGCCTGTGCACCAGGGCACTGGCGGCCATAGCCGGGCCGCATGAGGGTGCAGAGAGGGTGAAGGGCGAAGGTGGTCTTCGGAGGTGAAGGGCGCTGTGTGGGTAACAAGGGAGAGTGTGGGGAAGAGGACACGTACCTGGTGGAGGTGGAGGTCGGCATTGGTGTTGACATCATCACTGGCTGGTAGTCAAGTTGTCTGGTTGCTTTCATTGCTGTAGTTGTAGGCTAGGCTGTAGAGTAGATAGGGCGCCTGGCGCCATTCACAAGAGAGAGCTACATTTGGGTTATGCTGTTGGTGTTGCCCTATTGGGCATGGACATTGACTCACGATTCTTCTGTATCATTCTCAATGGGATGGTTACTCGGTTCCATGTGCTATCTGCTTTGGCTTTGACTACTTGGACTTCAGTGTGATTTTGCATTCTGGATTTCTGTGCTTCGTCCGTATTCATGTTCCTTGCAATTTGGCATCAGAGCTGGTTTGATCGACACTTACCTTCGGCATGCTGGTGTTATACAGACTTGGTGCGTTGACGATGCTTCTTCGCAGTGGGTACTTGTGACGTCAGGCCACGTTAGGTGCACGCCCTGGGTAGAGAGGGGTGCACCGGAAGGCTATTACGACAGTATATGCCGTGGGATACAGCGGAATGTTTGATTGATGATGAGAGCATGCTGATGTGGCATTGGACTAAGGTGGCACTGCATTGCGTTGTTAGTGGTACCGAGGTCATGACCGGTCATCAAATGCAACATCAGCTCAATTGGTGAGAAAATCTGTGGTTGGGGGCAGCTATCTCTAGGTACGTTGTTCCCTTACCTTATCTATTCTCTCAATCTCTTCTTACCGTGAGGAAGTGAGTCCAACTTGAGAGTCCTCTCTTTTGGTGAGGTGTCGTGAGCGCGCTACCTTGAGAGACGACAATCTTCTCGGAAGCATACTCGAAGGAGAAAGGGCGGTGCCTCTGAAGGGCCCTGGTCGAAGCACTGGGTCACGGTCCCCATGCCAACCCACAGGGAGTAGTGCACGCATGCGATGGCTGCTGTCCTGTTTTGGCACTTGCTGCGCTCAGATAGAAGTCTTGCCAAGTGTGCCAGCCTTGTATGAGACGCTTACCAGACCGTCTATAAACATTTCTGGTTGGGTACTCGGTATGATTCTGGCTGTGATCATCGTCCTGACTGCGACGTTAAAGAATTCCTAAAGAGATGGGGGCGCTCTTAATAATCCTCTTGATCAGCCAGATCATCCGGGTGTAAGGCTCGTTTCCGTATGAGGGTAAATAAGAGTGGGCTGGCTGACTTACTTGGCTCTGACTTGGGCACAGGGGTGGGCCGATACACACACGAAAACACTGCTTTGCTCAAGATGCTGTTCGGTATGTTGGATTGAGGGGAGGGTAGGTTCCAATTGGTGCTCAACTGTGTACACAACTATACCCATCAATCATACATCTGCTACATTGTCTTTTTGTACCTTTGATTAGTTGGTTGACGGACTGCTAACCTCACAGACAGATTAGTGTAGGACTGTTGTATGCTGCCATAGCCAGTTCTAACTAATGCTGCTGTAAGTGAACCAATCAGGGTGCATCTAGACTATGTAGATAATCTGTGTGAATGTTGTAGACATGCCACTTGATTCGGTATAGTAGGGAACTCGCCGGACACAACCATTTATAAAAAACTATGTGCCGGTCAGATACATGCTGCGGTATGATTCCATTAGGGGATTCTAGTGCAGATACTATCTGTTTACCTAATGAGTGGGTCAGACCCTGTTGATGATAGAGCTGACGTTAGGAGACTAACACGTGCACAGGCACTAAGGGTACCGCACGTGTTCCAGGCCTTGGAGCAGGGAGAAAAAAGACGGTTACGTAGAGCCCGTGCTCTAGCAGGGGGGATAGCAGCAGCAAACGCAGCAGCTAGAGAGCAGGCATCAGCAGCCAGAGCAGCAGCGATGGCTAATGGTGCAAGCTCTGCTGCGTCATCATCTGCGTCCTCGTCAGGGACTAATGGGGGCCAGTTGGGAATGCCAACGAGTTCCACAAGTTCCTCGGGCACTTCCGATTCCACAGGTTCTAGACAGTCTTCTAGTCAAATGGCGGGTGCGCAGTTCAACCCGTTGACCCCGCGTGAGAGGGAGCTCAGAGAGATCCAGCAGGTCGAGAGGCTCCGCCGTAAGTGAGAGCAGGATCTGAAAGAAGCTACCGATAGAAAAACTACGATGAAAACTAGAGCAGCCAGGCTTGAAACTTTAGAGGCTGACAAGGCTGAAGTAGAGGGCTTGGATGAGTCAGCATTGACTGACCCGCTAAAAGTATTGAAGAAAAATATGTTGTCATTGCACGCACACGTGGACAACAAATTAGACTTCATGCAGAGAACTCTAGACCAGATCCTGGATGCATTGACAAGGCCAGGATTCCGGCCACCAGCACAATCGTCGTTGCCGTTATCGGCGATGTCAGCCCCCTTTCCAGTTCAAGCTGGTACACAGCCAAGTGGTACGTCTGCAGCAGTCTCACAGACTATTGCGTCTTCTTCTTCGGGTCCAGCGGTGTTTGCTACACCACCACAACAACCTGGTTAGCAATCTGGACAGCCGCAGGGTCAATGGTATCCTAAGACCCCAATGAAACCACCTCTTGCGTTCTCAGGCGAGGGAAAGGGCGAAAAACTCAACACTTGGTTGAGAACAGTCCTGGTTTGGATGAAGGCCAAAAGAACCTTGATAGAGGACGAAGTGGTAACTGCGGCATCTTAGCTGGAGGGTAAGGCAGCCAAGTGGTTAGATGGTGTAGTTATAAAGGCTGGGTATGGGAGACGCATTGCGGACTGGGCTAAGTCTTTGACGTTAGACCAGTTCATGGAAATGGTAGAAGCTCGATGGCATAACCCACAGGCTATGTTACCGTGCGTTCGTTGAACGCGGGTTCCACGTTCATTTTTTGAACGCGTTGAACGCGCGTTCACAGAACGCGGGTGAACGCTTTGAACGCGAACGCGCAGAGCGCAACCCATGCCCGGGAGGCCCGTCGGGGGCGCTGGGGAGCGCCAGCGGTGCTTGGGGGGGCTTTGGGCAGTGTGGGGAGTGGCGGTGCTTGGGGGAGGCTGTGGGCCAATGCCCCAGGCAAAACGGGCAAAAAAAAGAAGAAGAAAAAAAGTGTGTGTGAATTTGTGTGTCTGTGTGTGTGTGAACGTGTGTGTGTGTGTGTGTGTGTGAAAAATCCTTTTTTTCTTTTTGGGGGGGGGTGGAGGAATACCCCTAGCATGGCTCAAATCGCCCATGCAGGCAATCAGGAGGTCATCGCAGTACTAGACTACAGACCCGCCGTCAAAATCGAGGCAGGCAGTGAGTATGCAGTGGAGCAGGAGCTGGCCGAATATATCCTCAAGATTCAAGTTCAGGTCTGTGTTCGAGCAGTTATGGGTTGCTCACGTAACAAGGCAGTGTTGGTCTCTGCACCTGATTCTCAGGGCTTGGCTGCACTACTCATGAAATGTGCAAAACTAGAATGTATCTTCTGCAGAACATGGAATAATACGCCGCCATATGTTTTGTCTTTTGTGCATGTGGTGAGTAGAGGCCCTCAGGCCACTGCACGTATTCCTAAGAAAAGCAAAACGAAACAAAACATGTGGCCGCGTATTATTCCATTTCTGGCAGGAGATTCATTCTAGTCTTGCACATATGGTGAGTAGTACAGCCAAGCCCTGAGAATCACGTGTAGAGACCAACATGGTCGAGCAGAGACCAACATGGCCGTGCAAAGACCAACAGGGTCTGGTTCCCAACACGTGCAACTCCCCAGGAATAGACATATGGAGCGAAATCCAAAAAAAAAAAAAAAAAAAAAAAAGAAAGAAAGAAAGTTCAAACGGGCAAAAAAAAAACGCAGATTCTTCAGAGAGGGGGGGAGCTGCAATTTGTCAGTACCCCTGACTCCTAGAGCGTGGTCCCACTAGCCACGAGGATCGAATTGAATGCCGAAATCAGGACATCTTTGGGCACAGGTGGAGGAAATTGAGATTGAATAATTTTTCTGCATCTTTCCCCCAGGCATAACCAGATTCGGGCATTCAATCTGATCCTTGTTGCCAGCTGGACCTCGGCCCTACTTACACCGAGGTTCTTCATTTTTTTTATTTTTATTTTTATTAATTCATACAGTAACACAGAGGGGGGGAGCCACACAAATCTGGTATAGAGGTGACATCAAGGGATTGGGAGATTCGTCATGGTAGATGAAGAGAGATAGGTAGAGGGCAAGTGTGCAGAGTTGAGACTGTTAATGGGAAGGGCGGGAGGGGGGTACAGGTTGCTGGTTGGAAGGGATAGTGAAAGGCTTCCTTGGTGTGTAACATCCTAGGAGAGGAGGGGGACAACCATCATGTAGAGGTAGCTGAAGCTGCGTGGCCGGGGGTTCATTTGGTGGGCGTAGTAGGGGGGTGGGTGGCATAGGATCCCATAGGTATTTGGAGTATTGAAGTCTGAAGGTTTCAGAAATGGATGCCCATGGAATAGGAGCTCGCCAGTTGGTGCCGTAAAAAGCGAAACTGGCTAATGCTGCCAGAGGTTCTGTTCCGGGTTGAATTGTGAGGTCCCCGGCCCCAATGCTCTGTTTTTGGCAATCAAAAAAATATAAAAAATAAAAAATGAGAGAAGAGTACAACTTGAGCCCGAAAAAAAAAAGAAAAGAAAAAAAAGGTCTCTGGACGTGATTCTCAGGGCTTGGCTGCACTATGCAACAAATGTGCAAAACTAGAGCGAATCTTCTGCATAACATGGAATAATACGCCGCCATATGTTTTGTCTTTTGTGCATGTGCTGAGTTGAGGCCCTTAGGGCCACTGCACGTACTTGTTTTTCTTTTTTCTCATTTTTCTTTTTCCTCGTTTTTCCTTTTTCTCGTTTTTCTTTTCTTAGGAATACGTGCAGTGGCCCTGAGGGCCTCTACTCACCACATGCACAGAAGACAAAACATATGGCGGCGTATTATTCCATGTGCTGCAGAAGATTCATTCTAGTTTTGCACATTTCGTGAGTAGTGCAGCCAAGCCCTGAGAAGCAGGTGCAGTGAGCAACCCATAACTGCTCGAACACAGACCTGAACTTGAATCTTGAAGATATATTTGGCCAGCTCGGGCTCCACTTCATACTCACTACCTGCCTCGATTTTGATGGCGGGTCTGCAGTCTAGTGCTGCGAGGACTTCCCAGATTGCCTGCATGGGCCATTTGAGCAGTGTTAGGGAGATTCTCCCACCCCTCTCAAAAAAAAAAGGAGGAGCTTTCATATATGGTTGCGGGTGATGCGGTAGGGGGGGCGGTGCTTGTTTGTTTTTTTTTTGCATTTTCGGGGTTCGTTGAACAAGACCCATCACCCGTAGTCTGCGTCGCGCGCGCGCGTCCCCCGTGGTCGCGTTCAATTTTTTCATGCCACGTGGCGCGCTGCGCGTTTGAACGCGATTGAACGCGGCCCCGGGGGGTATGAACGCGCGCGTTTGAACGTAAACGCGCGTTCAGCCGGTTACATAGCCTACAGGAGGCTCAAAAGGCCACTGATGCCATTAACAAACTAGACCAACGCAAGTTCAGGTCAGTTAGAGAGCTTACGACTACCGTTGAGAGCCTGATCCTCGTCCCAGGCATCAACTACAGCGATCAGTTCCTATTGACTACGTTTGTCAGATGTCTCCCAGAGAACATTAGGAACTTGCTAGCCAGCGAGGCACGCATTGAGTACCACTCGTTTGAGACACTGTTTAGGAAAGCCTTAGACTTGGAGGCCATGCTAGGCAATGCTCAACCCACCTTAGGGAATGACTCAAAGAAGAATAAGAGTCCTCAGGAGTGGAAGAAGAAGGGGGCGAAGTTGATGATGGTTGAGTCTGATGGGACTCAAACTGAGAACGATGAACTCTCTGACCTGATGGACTACTCAGAGTATGACGGCGAGGAGGTAGCTGAGGGTAGCACCCTCGCCGCGGTAGTTAAGACTAAGGCGGCAGGCCGAGGGAAGGGCCAGCCTAGGGGTCAAGGGAAGGCCGCCTCCAATCAGACCAAGCAGGCTGAGTGGGTAAAGGCAGGTCTTGAACAAGACGTGTGGCGTGACCGCCGAACGCGTGGTGCTTGTATCAACTGCGGGGAGTACGGACACTCGCAATACAAGTGCCAGAGCGCTAAGGTCATGCAGAAGGTAGCTCCAAAGATGGGGGCAACCTACTCCCAGGCTTCTAGCTCGGGAAACGCGTAAGGCCAGTGGAAGTATTAGCCGCTTCGACTCAAGATGAAGTGGGATCGATACCCTCCCCACTTCATGACAAGGCCAAGGCTAATGACCCCTTATTCACCCCGCAGAAACAACTAGACCAAACTATGCTTTGTACGTTAGATGTGTTTGAAGCCTTAGAAGACTTAGAGAATGAGTGGTCAAACAAGGACCCTCGAGAGTCTTGGGTGGCACTAAGGAAAGGTCCTAGAGGGGAACATTTCATGGTGGAGGTCGATGTAGGAGGCCGCAAATGTGATGCCTTCATAGACATAGGCTCCACGCGGAATTACATAAGTCGCGACTGTTTGGAAAGGCTGCACCTACAGGACCGGGTACGACACCTTAGTAGACCAGTAACATCTACTTTGGCCAACAAGGAGCGCATGATTGTAACGGACTATATCAAGGACGTAGTCTGTACCTTCTCCTGTGGAGGAGGAGAGCTTAACCATAAGATCTCGTTCTTGGTTAGCGACGACCTTCCATTTGACATGTTGTTAGGCATGTACTACCTCGAAGTTGCTATGCTCCAGTTCGACTGGGATAAAAAGGTGTTGAAGCATAAGTTGCCCGATTTGCCGAACTGTCAGGTTGACTAAGTTCAAGGCCAACAGTATTGTAGATACCTATGGCTGCTTGTGTACATCAGCGTTATACAATTACTACAAGCAAAACCAAGAGGAGGGTATGTACCTTGTTTACGTCTCTGAGAAGGGGGAGGCCATTAAAACACCCCCTGAGATAGAACGTGTCGTTGCTAAGTTCCTTGATCTGTTCGAGGAGCCCACAGGAGTTGTTGAAAGGGAAGTCGTCCACGCTATAGAAATCATTCCAGGGAGTAAAACCCCAAAGGGAAGGATCTATAGGATGGCCCTCGCCGAGTTAGATGAACTTCGGCGACAGCTTAAGGAGCTGACCGAGAAGGGTTGGATTCGACCTAGTACTTCCCCTTACGGATCACCCGTGCTATTCGTACCGAAGAAGGGGGGTACTTTGAGGATGTGCATTAACTATAGAGGCCTCAATGCCATCACTATGAAGAACGCAGAGCCTTTACCTCGCATAGACGACCTATTGGATAGGGTGAAGGGATGCAAGTACTATAGTAAGATAGACGTGAAATCCGGATATCACCAGATCGCAATAAGACCTGAGGACCCACACAAGACAGCTTTTCAAACGCGTTATGGTCTGTATGAGTTTGTAGTGATGCCCTTTGGTCTTTGTAATGCGTCGGGTACGTTCCAGCACGCTATGAATCGGATCTTCCATGACCATTTAGATAAGTTTGTCGTGGTATACTTGGACGACCTTCTGATCATTAGTAAGTCTGCCGAGGAGCACGCAAAGCACGTTGAGACAGTTCTCTCACTCCTGCGACAGCACAAGTATAAGGTCAACCTAGAGAAGTGTGAGTTCGGTCGCACTAAGAAACTATACTTGGGTCATGAAGTATCCGCGGAGGGAATTAGGTCAGAAGATGCGAAGGTGGCTAGTATTCGAGACTGGCCACGACCTCAGACAGTCACTGAGGTCAGATCATTCTTAGGAATGTGCGGCTACTATAGAATCTTCGTTAAGAACTATTCTACAGTCGCCTCTACTTTGACTGATCTAACTCGACTTGACACACCGTGGGACAGGAGTGATGAGTGCGAGGGTGCTTTCAAGAGATTGAAGCATGCACTCATGAATCATGAAGTTCTCATGGTTCCCGATCCGCAGAAGCCATTCATAGTGATCACTGACGCAAGCCAATACGACATTGGCGCAGTGCTGGCTCAGCAGGATGGGAAAAAGTTGAGACCGATTGAGTACATGAGTAAGAAGATGCCATCAAAGAAGTTGGCTAAGTCCACCTACGAAAGGGAACTCTATGCTCTCTACAAGGCACTTGTCCATTGGAGACACTTCCTTTTGGGAAGGTTCTTCTATCTGAGGAGTGATCATCAGACCCTCAAATGGATCAAGACTCAACCGGCTCTTTCTGATGCACTCAAGCGATGGATTGAGGTCATAGACCAATATGACTTCAAGCTTGAGTACCTGAAGGGAGGGTACAACAAGGTTGCAGACGCGCTACCCTGTAGAGCAGACTACCTAGGTGCGCTAGTTTCTGACTTTGGCGTATCTAATGAAGTAACTCAATCATTGGTGGGAGCCTATCAGGAAGACCCTGTCACGATGGACATCATCCGCAAACTTCAGGCAAAARACAAGGCCAYAGAAAGTGAGTTTGTGATGGTGGACGGGCTAATCTATCTTGATAAGGCCGGAATAAAGAGATTGGTAGTTCCATCTAGTGAACACTTGCGTAGTTTATTTTTAGGTGAATGTCATGACGCAACTGGGCACTTTGGCTACAAGAAGACGTGTGCTAACTTAGTACAACGATTTTGGTGGCCCATAATGCTAGATGACGCAAAAACGTATGTTGAGACCTGTCAGGTCTGTCAGCGGGACAAACCGCGAACTCAAGCACCGCTTGGGTTGTTGAAACCTTTACCTATTCCTGATGGTCCAGGATTGAGTGTTTCCATGGATTTCATGGACACCCTGGTGACCAGCAAGAGTGGTAAGAGACACATTTTCGTCATCATTGACCGATTCACCAAGTACGCTAGACTAGTACCAATGCCGGAGACAGCCAGGACAAAATACGTCATCAAGTTGTTCAAGGACAACTGGGTAAGGGAATTTGGTTTACCAAAGACCATCATTAGTGACCGAGACGTCTGATTCACAAGTGCGCTGTGGAAGAAGACTGCGGAACAGATGGGCAGTCAACTTCAGATGACTTCAGGAAATCATCCCGAAGCAAACGGACAGGCCGAACAAATGAATAGAGTTGTACAGCACTTGCTGAGGCATTACATCAAGCCCAGCCAAGATGAATGGGACGAGCAGTTACCTCTCATCGCCAGCCTGTACAACAATGCTATATATAGCAATACCGGCGTTAGTCCTGACTAGCTGCACTTAGGATGAAAGCCTAGATCAACACTAGACTTCCTCCTACCTGAAAACAGACCTGCTGCAACTCCAGGCACACTTGAATACGGTGTGCAATATGAGAAGTTGCTGCAAGAGGCTGTTGAACATATGAAGAAGACTCAACAAACTATGATTGCTTCTGAGAATCAACATCGCAGACAGTCCACATTTCAGGTAGGGAAACGTGTCTGTGTCAAGGCTAGTGAGTTAGAACAGGAGTTTGGAATATCTCGTAAACTAATGCCTCAGTGCTTTGGTCCCTGGGAAGTCTTGGATGTAGTGGGAGATGAGTTGGATGGTCCCACATATGTCATTCGTGTCCCTGGACACCTACGCACTCACCCAGTCTTTCATGCCTCAAAGCTTGCACCTTTCGCTAAGACTGATCAATTCCCTTCCAGGAGATCGATGCTGCCCCCAACCATGGATGGACAAGTCGACATCGACGACATTGTGGATCACAGGGATATGCCTGTTCAGAAGCCGTTGGGTCAAGGAAGACCTCCTAAACCCAAGAGAGAGTGCCGGATCAGATTCAGGCATCATACGGATCCAAAAGAAGATCGGTGGTTTACCCGGGAGGAACTGATGGAAACACCTCCTCAGGTGGTGGCAGATTATGAACGGAAGCTAAAAGGGAAGGCACCTGCGAAGTAAGCATCTCAGCGGACTTTCGAAGCTAAGGGGGATGGAATGTGAGGATTGAACCCTCAAGTAGGGGCCTTGCCATGATGTACATGTTCTGGGCTAAGGCCCCAGCAAGCCTCGTGCCCGCCCTAAGTGAAGGCGGGCCAGCAAATCAACAAGAGCCCTCTGTGCCAACATTTCACGAAGTGGGGTCCATACAGTTGCAGCACGCCAGTTGGTTGGAGTGCTCCGAGTCTCGGATTTTAGCAAATGCTGAAAGCCCAGGGGCTCTGAGTTAGTTAGGCCCTGGGCACTCGAACGTGAGGCCGACAATGCATGCTGGGTATAGAGGCCGAAAATGCCAAAGGGAAATCGGCCCACTATCTGAATCTGGCATCAGGCCTTGATGAAAGAGGCACAACTGCATTGCCCCGGGGCCCTACTGTATCGGGTTGGCTTCAGCCCCTGGGTCCCGGTCACAGGCTGAAGGGAGGCCGCCCACACGCTGCACTGGCATATARGCAAGCAGGGCGAGTGGGCAGGGATCTTGGCCATTGCGGGCAATGCCGGCACGCTGCGCAAATGCGAGCTGCTGCTGCTGCTGCGCTGCGCTAAGAGAGGTGCAAGGCAGGTCAGCGCTAGGCGGTCGGGCGCTGCCTGCGCACCAGGGCACTGGCGGCCATAGCCGGGCCGCATGAGGGTGCAGTGAGGGTGAAGGGCGAAGGTGGTCTTCGGAGGTGAAGGGCGCTGTGTGGGTAACAAGGGAGAGTGTGGGGAAGAGGACACGTACCTGGGGGAGGT
>BFEA01000669.1:666150-677241 GCA_003427395.1 Chara braunii | reverse complement strand
AGAGTAGATAGGGCGCCTGGCGCCATTCACAAGAGAGAGCTACATTTGGGTTATGCTGTTGGTGTTGCCCTGTTGGGCGTGGACATTGACTCACGATTCTTCTGTATCATTCTCAATGGGATGGTTACTCGGTTCCATGTGCTATCTGCTTTGGCTTTGACTACTTGGACTTCAGTGTGATTTTGCATTCTGGATTTCTGTGCTTCGTCCATATTCATGTTCCTTGCATAATGATTCTTCCAACAAAAAAAAAAAAAAAAAAAATCTGAACAAAAAAAAAGAATCGGAACTGAATCATCAGCCATATCGTCCTTGGATCCAAGGACCAGGTTTCAGGGAGTGGAGACGGGCATGTACCCAAGGACCGGGTTTCACGAAGTGGAGAAGGGCTACCAAAGGACTGGGTTTCACGGACTCCGAGTGGAGACCGGCATGTACGCAAGGACTGGGTTTCACGGATTGAAGATGGGCATACACGTAGTGGAGAGGTATAATAGACAAGAACCAGACAGTGGTGATGACCTGTTCCCCGTGGAGACGGGCATGAACCCCAGGACTGGTGTGTGTGACAGGCGGTTGGGCCCAGAACCTAACGGTAGAGGCTGGGGCCACGGTGGCTGAACATGACCACATGTACCCAAGGACCTAACGGTAGAGGCGGGGGCGACAGTGGCTGAACATGACCACATGTACCAAAGGACCTAACGGTAGAGGCGTGGGCGACAGTGGCTGAACATGACCACATGTACCCAAGGACTGGGGCGTGCGACGGGCGGTTGGGCCCGGAACCTAACGGTAGAGGCTGGGGCGACAGTGGTTGAACATGACCACATGGGCGGAGATTGTCGGCCCCCACTCGCCCCACCAACATTCGCCGCTTGCAAACCTGCATGGGTCGTGGAGGGAACATCATGTTCCTCCAAAGAGGGAGCTGGCCAATTTGGGCAGGGAACGGAGTGTGGTGCCAAACCTGTCTGCATCCTGGCTCAACATGGACAGGTGTGGAGCCGACGTCATGCAGGCCTGGCGGAGCGTTCCTCCAAAGACGGAGCTGGCGGATTTGGGCAGGGAAGGGCGTGGGGCGCCAAACTTGTCTGCATCCTGGCTCAACGTGGACAGGTGTGTAGACTGAGGAGGAGCAGGGGGACCATGCATCCCTTCAGGGAGATGGAAAGGCTGCACACTGCCATCTTCCTGCTCCAATAGCTGTCCTGCATCCAGTTTTGCCTCTCTATTACACGTTCTTGGACCACCGACCAAAAATGACCCCAATTTCAACAGGATCTACGGTTCTACCCTTCACCTGTTCGGCCACCTTCCTAAGAGGATCGCCCACACCACAACCAACCCCAGCAACAGTACAGCCACAACCAGGACGGTGATAGTGAAGGTCACCGAAATGGCTGCAAGCGTGACGGTGACCACCCACAGGTCCTGGACTGTACAGCCTGCACACAACCAGGACGGTGATGGTGAAGGTCACCGAAATGGCTGCAAGCGTGACGGTGACCACCCACAGGTCCTCGACTGTACAGCCTGCACACGTGCGAAGTGCAGTGGACCTCGTCCTGCATGAGCACACACCAATTTGAACAGGTTTTATGGTTCTACCCTAAGCCTCTCCTGTTCGACCACCTTCCGAAGAGGATCGCCCACACCACGACCAACCCCAGCAACAGTACAGCCACGACGAGGACGGTGATGGCGAAGGTCACCAAAATGGCGACAAGCGGGACGGTGACCACCCACAGGTCCTGGACTTCACAGCCTGCACATGTGCGAAGTGCAGTGGCCCTCACCTCGCATGAGCACAACGTCAGTCCTTCCCCATTGTCGTTGTTGATGTGATGCAACCCATCCCGCCCCGCTCGCCGTCGCTGAGGTGCCACGTGGACGAAGCCATGTGCCACCTGCGCTTTGGTTTGAGGGGGGGACTGACGTGGATGCAGGACAGCCCTGTAAGGAGCCGGATAGTGTGCCAGCAGTAAATCCGATCGGCAAATAGCTGACCACGACCTTGCACCCAGCCAACTGCAATGCCTTAAACCAGGCAGCTCTACACGGAGCCTTCGTTGTGTGGATGTGTACCTCCCCCCGATCAGCAATGTCAAACCTGATTAACGACGAATCAGGAAAGCCCTGCGGACATGGCGACTTGCAGCGGCGAACAGGGGACTCCGGACCTCTCCACGGGAGCAGCACCGATTGCACAAGGCATCTGGCGCGTGCAATGGGGATTGACCCTGCCTGTCGACAAAGGTGGTGTTCGGAACGAAGACAGCGAGAATTAGGGAGTGTTACGTCGCGAGCGCGCGGGGAGGGAACCGGCCGGCGGGTCCGGCGGTCTTGTCACCCAACGTCTCGGTGGCCACGAGGGGGACTGATGGCGTTGACGCCATCGCTGTGGAAAATTTAGGTCAAACTTCGTGTCTGGAGGAGGTTTGATGAGGGCGGAATGGACAGCGATAAGGGCAGGACGAGTAAATCCTGTAGTCAGCGTGCAGATGGCGTCCTTGCGAATGGCGCTCTATCAGATGAAAGGTACGGCAGGGGGACGGAAATGACTTTGACAACAAATCTACAGCAAGCGGCGGCAAATTGGATCTACAAGTTGAAGGAGGGGAAGCGTCGGCTGAGGGAGATGGTGACTCTTGTGTCCTCAACAGTCCGTGATTGGTCTGAAGTTGTAAGGGGGGAGACTTCAAGGACCGCATGGCTGGAGGATAAGCGGCAGAGGATGATGAATGTCCTTTGGGAGTTGGAAGAGGGGCCTGATCCACAACTGGATGATCTCCTTGATTGGCAGCTCGCGGACTCCTTGATGGGCGATTGCTATGCGATTTATGAGGAAGGGAGCGATCTGTGTGATAAGGGGGCCACAATAAGCACATCTGGGGACTCGGTGCTTGTGAGCGCTGCCTCAACTGGTTTGCAGCAACTTTCTGAAGCGACGATGATATCTTCGACAAAATCAACACCAACGATCTTCATTACGACAACAACAGCGCTTCTCACGACGACATCTGAAACAAGTTCTTTAACTATATCTACATCAACAGCGCCAACCGCGAAGGCATCATCAACACCAAGAATTTTTCAAACGACAACAACAGCGTGTCTGACGATGACATCTGAAACACTATCTACATCTACAGCGTCAACTGCGATGGCATCATCAACTCCAACAATTTATCAAACGACAACAACAGCGATTCGGACGATGACATCTGAAACACTACGGTCACTACCTACATCAACAGCGCCAACCACGATGACATCATCAACACCAGCAATTTTTCCATCGACAACAACAGCGACTCTGATGATCACATCTGAAATACAATCTTCAGCCAGGATTGTCTGGCCCGTTTTGATCTACACAATCGGCGTCCAACCAAGATCTGGCGATGGGCTAGCTACTAAGGTGAGGGCTATTCGGTTTCTTCCCGCCCTCTCATATGAAAATTTTGACGTGCATGAGATGATGCTGATCTGGCGATGCGGTGAGGGGTGGATGGACGACGAGTTTTATCCGTGGGACTCGGGAGGAAGAAGAGAGGTTGCAGAGAGGGGGTTTGGGAGGCAGGGGTGACTTCTTGGTTTGTTTTCTCTCCCTCCCTCCCCCCCTCTTTTCATCTGTGGTGATCTCCCTTGAAGGGTGAATTCTTCCCCGCTCATGGTACTTGATCTCAGTCCATCTCCATCTCATGGGGCCATGTTCAATCCTTGGTCGTCATTGGTTAGGGTTTGACTTGGTTTGATGATGGTCTTTACGTTTAGATTATAATTTTCTTTCAACTACTGTGCTTCCCTATGCTTTGTGTTTGTGTTAACTACTGATATTTAGGGGAAGCTCGTTGTAATTACAATTGAACTACTAAAGTTTCTTGCCCTGTTTTCAATCTCTTTGCCGTATTGATATCTCCCCTACTCCTGTCTCTTATACACATCTAGATGTGTATAAGAGACAGTGATTGAGGAGTTTCGTAAGGTAGAGATTGGTTCTGCACACAAACGGGGTTAATCCTTCCTCGCTGGGGAAGCAATCAATGCCCCGCGACTAGGCTATATTCGTGTTTTGCAGGGAAGCCGTCTCTAGGGGAGCAATGGCTGAGGCTCTTCCAGCCCTAATGGGAAGAGGTGTGCGTATAAGTGTTGTAATCAATTTCATAATTGAAGCCAGAGCATGGCACGCGTGAGGTGCATTGTCAGCCCCGGCTATTGTGACAGACTGGAGAGATGGCGTGTGCTATCTTCACAGCCGAAGATAGGTGGCCTCCACGCTTCGTGCCTGCATGGCACATGCACGGGCGTCGGGCTGCAGGTCAGAGATGCACGTCCACGGCTGTGCCGTATGTCCGTTCTTCTTTTTTTTTCTTTTTTTTCCCTTCACACTTTTACAGCTTTTTGATTTCGAATGTGAACGCGCCAACCGTGTCTCAGTGTGGCGAAGTTTTGAAACACTGGACCAGGGCACGAAGGGGTGCAGGCCCAGTGCTTGGGGTGTTGCAATTCGTTCCTGGGTGGGGGGACTACGTCTACAAATGGGTGCGGTAACATTCTGCGACATACCACGAAAACCCGCTGGTACCATGGAGAATTCTGTGTGACAATGCTGGGTTGACCGCCTCAACCAGTAGAACAAAGAAATGGACAATAGACAGGACCTCAGCACAGTGCCCCCATGCGCACTCTGTCAGCTACGGAAGGGGTGCCCCCCCCCCCTCTCCTCGCCTCTCCTACCCTTCCATCGCTACCGGAAAGCAGGTTTCAGCGGGGGACCCGGTACGAAGAACAAAGAAATGGACAATAGACAGGACCTCAGCACAGTGCCACCATGCACACTCTGTCAGCTACGGAAGGGGTGCGCCCCCCCCCCCCCCCCCCCCCCCCCCGGGGCCCCGAACAGTCCACGGCCGGAGTGAAAACAATCCCCNTCAGTCCATCTCCATCTCATGGGGCCATGTTCAATCCTTGGTCGTCATTGGTTAGGGTTTGACTTGGTTTGATGATGGTCTTTACGTTTAGATTATAATTTTCTTTCAACTACTGTGCTTCCCTATGCTTTGTGTTTGTGTTAACTACTGATATTTAGGGGAAGCTCGTTGTAATTACAATTGAACTACTAAAGTTTCTTGCCCTGTTTTCAATCTCTTTGCCGTATTGATATCTCCCCTACTCCTCACCGTGTAGAATGATTGAAGTTGGGATGATTGAGGAGTTTCGTAAGGTAGAGATTGGTTCTGCACACAAACGGGGTTAATCCTTCCTCGCTGGGGAAGCAATCAATGCCCCGCGACTAGGCTATATTCGTGTTTTGCAGGGAAGCCGTCTCTAGGGGAGCAATGGCTGAGGCTCTTCCAGCCCTAATGGGAAGAGGTGTGCGTATAAGTGTTGTAATCAATTTCATAATTGAAGCCAGAGCATGGCACGCGTGAGGTGCATTGTCAGCCCCGGCTATTGTGACAGACTGGAGAGATGGCGTGTGCTATCTTCACAGCCGAAGATAGGTGGCCTCCACGCTTCGTGCCTGCATGGCACATGCACGGGCGTCGGGCTGCAGGTCAGAGATGCACGTCCACGGCTGTGCCGTATGTCCGTTCTTCTTTTTTTTTCTTTTTTTTCCCTTCACACTTTTACAGCTTTTTGATTTCGAATGTGAACGCGCCAACCGTGTCTCAGTGTGGCGAAGTTTTGAAACACTGGACCAGGGCACGAAGGGGTGCAGGCCCAGTGCTTGGGGTGTTGCAATTCGTTCCTGGGTGGGGGGACTACGTCTACAAATGGGTGCGGTAACATTCTGCGACATACCACGAAAACCCGCTGGTACCATGGAGAATTCTGTGTGACAATGCTGGGTTGACCGCCTCAACCAGTAGAACAAAGAAATGGACAATAGACAGGACCTCAGCACAGTGCCCCCATGCGCACTCTGTCAGCTACGGAAGGGGTGCCCCCCCCCCCTCTCCTCGCCTCTCCTACCCTTCCATCGCTACCGGAAAGCAGGTTTCAGCGGGGGACTCAACCAGTAGAACAAAGAAATGGACAATAGACAGGACCTCAGCACAGTGCCCCCATGCGCACTCTGTCAGCTACGGAAGGGGCCCCCCCCCCCCCCCCCCCCGCCTCTCCTACCCTTCCGTCGCCACCGGAAAGCAGGTTTCAGCGGGGGTACGAACAGTCCACGGCCGGAGTGAAAACAATCCCCAGGCCTTTTCCAAACTACTGGACGGCCTCTGTGGGGTCCCACGCAGCATGTTTTGGAATTCCAAAAGTGGTCTGCACTGCTGTGGGGTCTGTCCCTAACCAAGATGCTGCACATCCTGAATTTTTCGCAGGACTAGTCCTTGGATTTGTAGGATTTTTTGTTTAAGGACTGGTCCTTGGAATCTTAGGACGCACATAGGAGGGTCTAACGGAGGACATCGGAAAGTGCTGTTCGGTGTTCTCTCTGGCACAGCTAAGGGAAGCTATCATCCCTTTGCTCTTATTGTGATCTCTCATCACCAAAGGGCCGCATCGTTTCAATTGAGCATTTCATACTTCATTGTTCAATAGCTGCACAGATCTGGCCTTCATTGTTCAATAGGAGCACAGATCTGGAAATGGTGCGACTCAATCTCGCATTAAACCACTAGTCCATTCCGCGTCACTGCTCACGGTTACTTGTCAACAACAAGTACCAAATGGCCCAGGGACCATAGAGCTTCGGGGGAACGGGCTGCTGGGCCTAAAAAAATTGAGCTGCCAACCCACCAGGTAGAATGGTAGGGGGGGTGCCAGATGTGAAAACGGCAACAGTTACTGTGGACAGACGAAGGAAAGCCTTATGGAAAAGAAAAGAAAAAGAGGAACTGGAACAGAGAAGCAAACTGTGTAAGGCCCACCACTTGGCGGGTGGAAGAAAAGTGTGTTGGAATGCGAAAAAAGAAGAAAGAGAATACTCACACTTCCGTCTTCGCTTGAATATAACGCCTAGTCATTATAGCTGTATTTGGCGCACAGACCATTTTCTGTCCTTTCCTCCAGCCTTCCATGGGCACCTGACATCTCCGAGGGGATGTTTTAATGTTTTGTCTCCATCACTGGCGCACCTTAGGGCCTCGCCACACCAGTGTCGAAACCGTGAGATATTCGCCAACTGTCAGACCATTTTCGGCATTCATGGTTTCGACACAAAGGCCTCCTTCGCCACACCGTATGTCGAAGACCCACCATAAGCAAAATTTCGCTGTTCAAAAAAAGAAAGAAGAAGAAGACGCGGAATGTTGACGCACCGACAGTACCCCGACCTTGACAGGTGTCGAAATCCACAAATCCTTCACAACCTCCCTTCCGAGATGTTGAAACTCGACAGTTCAGGTGCTGCAGCGATAATGAATGGGCGGTGCTCTATTCGGGTGAAGACGCTACGATATGGATATGATTGCTGTCACATTCATCCATAACTTCGGTCGGATAAATTTAGGGTCTCGCCACACGAATGTTGAAACTGGAGTTTTCATCATTTTTTGTTTGCCACACAGACTGTAGAAGGAAAAATGTCGACAACACTTCGACATTTGTCAGAGAATTGGTTTCGACATGGTGTGGAACGGCCCGCCTGCAGCGGGTCGTTCCCTTTTGTTTTCTCCTTTGGTTCATAATAAGGATGAGGCCTTGAACCTGGCTGCGAACTCCATACACGTAACCGTGTGGCAAAGAAGGACGAGGCCTTATATGGAACTGGCTGGTACTCAGGGTGTACTCTAGAACTTGCTCTGCCAAGCTGTGGACTTGTTTGCAGTCAGATCTGTCCAGGTCTGGTGGTAATTGCATCAGATGCATTCTGGAAACTGCTCATGTGAGTATGCACTCATTCAATCTGGACCCAACCTCACCTCATGAGTGGTGCCAACTGACGGCATACTCGCACTGGCACTTTCTAGAATGCATCTGACGGCAATTGTGCCCATACCTCCACGGATCTGACCGCAATCATGCCCAGAGCGTTGTAGAGAATGTCCCAGAGTGAGCACGCCTCAGCTGACTGCAGTCACGTCCAGAGCAGTGTAGAAAACGTCCCAGTGTGAGTACCCCCTGAGCTAGGACCAGTCTCTCTTTTTCTTTCTTTCTTACTTCTTGTCTTTTCCGCTGCGGCCGCGTATCGATGTGAATCCCAGCCCATGCATCCCCCCCCCCTCCTCCTTTTTCTTTGGCCTGGCCCGGATGCCACATGAATGAGGGCCTAGTTGCACTACTCGCCAATTCGTGGCGAATGGGTGGAGATTGAAAAAAAAGAGAATTATCTTGAACTGGAGGCCTGGTTGCACTTACTCGCCACAAGTCTGCCTAAACTAGACTCATGAAGCTGTGCACTCTCCGGAAAGTTGTTTTGTGGAGAGGTCCAAGGACCACCCTCCACAAACCGCCGTGCACAGGCGGAGAAACGGAAAACACTCGCCACAACTTGTGTCGACGGTGTGGCGAGCACAAATTCAATTTCCATACCATATGGCATATAGATTGAGATGTTTTGAATTAAAGGCAACCAACCGTCAGGTCAGGCGGCCAATAAGACACTAACTCCACCCCCTCGTCCAGGGGGGCGCGTGGATGAGCGCATCCATAAATAAAATAAGCTGCTTGTTTTGTTGTGGCAGCTACGTTGACTCTTTTGAGTCTGACATATTTTTCATTCGCCAAGTTTGGCGAGTAAGTGCAACCAGGCCCCTCCTCGCCAAACTTGGCGTATGGAGAGTAGTGCAACCAGGCCCTGAAAACAAAGGGAAAATAAGGAACAAGATACGAATAAAAAGTACGGCTTGTTTCTTTTCGTGGGGAGCATCACGTGCCAAAAACGGGTTCAACATACCTTACTGGGCGCCGGATAAGCAATTTGTCTGTGTGACCTTCTCCAAGTCTGCTAGATTTCTTAAGATCGCCATGGCTGTTCCGTTATGATTCAAATATTCTCCTACTCCTGTTCTTTCACAGGAACATTCCTGCGTGTAACCGTGCTTAGCCTAACCCCACTTATTTCCTGATCTTTCTATTGCCAGCTCCTCCCATCTCCCTACGTTTACCAATTCACGGGCCCCGTGGGCCCAGGAGCCATGGTGAAATTATGATGGCTCCATTCTTTCCTCTCCTTACCAGTTTACTTTACATCATCCAGGTGCTAGAAAACCCATCTGTATTTTGTAGCTGGCTTCGCGTTTTACTCCACTTCCTTCGGTCTGCCCAGATCATGGATCTGATGTTAACCAGAACTGTCTGTAGTATGACTTTCAAACTGTCTGAGTAGAATCTCTGCTTGAACAATCTGTCATTGCGTATTTTCCATAACATTCGTAATAGCTGCCCTCGTCGCAACCGTTATACACCCTCATCCCATCACCAAGGAGACCCCTTTGGGAAGTATAATACCATCCAGTATGTATCTTTTGTCCCATCTGATCTCCTGGGCACCAAACTTTTCCCAATAGCCACTCCCACATTCATATCCTCTTTTAGATTCCATATATTCCCACCAAAGATATCTTCAGGCTGGCGTTTTGGGGGATTTCTTGCATCTGTGGCATTCGTTTTCAATTTGCACCTTGTTCTGACGCAACCAGCTTGCTGTACGGACCGCCCTATCAGGCCCCTATGCGGTTGCAGCTATGCCAGGTCTGCAAATGCCACGGATGGAGTTTTCAAAAGGATACCCACATTTTGTCAAGGTCCTTGGTGTTGTGATAAGCCAGTTATTTGTTGTTCTGTTGCTCTGTGTCCTTGCCTTCTCCTGTGCCACCCATTTACTCTTCATTTCAAGGGAACTGCCCAGGATTTTGTCTGTTTCTTGTATCCCACCTTAGTTTTGTATTCCAGCGGCGTGGTAGTTCGGTCATCCCTTGGGTTACGCCAACCCCAGTGGAGTGGCAGTGCCTGCATTTGTACAGGAGCACTTTTTTTGGCACCCGTCATATTCAATGCATGTGACCGTGTGTGTCCGTTTTGCAATCAGACTCGCATTCATTCACACTTCACATGTATGCAAACGGGTTGCGCAGCAAACTGGCGTCAAGCGCCCACTCAGAACTCAGAGATATATTACCAAGAACTCAGTTCAGATACAAGTTCACTTCCTCTGGCTATGGCGGCACATCGCCTGTACAACTCTCTGTTCGTCACTCACTCGACACTGCTGCTCGCTCACAGGATCACCCTGGATACCCCACACGCATCACTCTGCACACTCACACACACCCGCACACACCTACAGCTATAGCGGCTATGGCCGCTGCTACACTATCTGTTACATGCTGAGAGCCTCCACACGGGCCCCTCACGGGACCCGAGGTTGGATAAGGGCCCCCAGGTCGCGTCACCGCAACCTGGAGGTCCTACGGCCATTTCACTTAGGCCTGCATCGGAAAGACTTCAACTTTAAGTTGATTTCTTAATTATTTATTTACTGATGTGTTTTTTCTAATGTGCTGTTGTCCGTTTTGTGGCCAGGTACACAGTTAGGACCAGGGCCGGAATCAGGCCCAGAGGCTGAGCCTCTGATTCAGTTTGGACCGTTACTCGTTTTCAGAAAAACGTTTGGACCTTTACTCGTTTTTGGCCAGACGTTTGGGCCTTTACTCGTGTTCGGACAGACTTTGGACCTGGACAGATGTTCAGGCCTGATGCATTTGCACAGGCCCTGAATCGGGCCAGGTACCAAATCGGCCAGACCTAGGCAGGGCCTGGACGTCCGGTAGGGACCCAGGCAGGCCGTTTTTTTGGCCAAGGACTGAAGCCTGCGATCTGGACCGCGGATCAAGCTTTGATCTACACGGCCCAGATTGCAGGCCGTGGACTACTGGGTCCGGCCCAGCACTACTTAAGCTGGGCCAGCGCCCAGTTCAGGAGGGAGGTACCAGGAGAAATCCAGCGTTACGCTGGTTCAAGACTTGGCTGCTGCGCTATTTTGGAGACTCCCTGGTGCGCTATTTCAGCCTCCCTGCTGCGCTATTCGGACGGCAGCTTCGCTGCTCATCGGCAAGGAAGGTCCAGCGCTGGAGGAGTCCAGCGCCAGAGAGAGAGAGAGAGAGAGAGAGAGAGAGAGAGAGAGAGAGAGAG
>BFEA01000669.1:648253-663209 GCA_003427395.1 Chara braunii | reverse complement strand
CGCAGATTGCAGAGACACTCGACACATCCGACAAGCTTTTTAGCACAGCGTCACGGATCATTCTGACAAATATCGAAGCCCGCAACGCAGGCCGATCTTCCGCGACGACGAGCGGCACCCAGCTCAAGCCAAAGGTGGCTTGCATTATTTCTTCCGAGGCTGCAACACCAAACGAGGGTGAAGTGTTGGCAGCTGCCCAGGATGGTGGCCGGCCGCGCAACAACCACGGCCGCGACAAGACGAAGACTCAATCCACCTCGACACCGAGCACCGGATCTGCCGCCGACGAACCTTGGGTACAATACGGACTCTCAGCGAACTCTTATCGCACGCGACTCAAGTACCGGTATTGCCTTTGGTGCAACAGCACCATCCACGATGCTGCACATTGCACCACCAAGGGGAAACCCCGTCAGGGAAAGTAGGCGCCGCCGAGGGAAACTCGACACCTCCCTCGACGCCATCAGAAGCGGTTGTGGCCACGACCGCCCTTTCTTCCGAGGCATATGCGGATGTCGGGAGTCTTCAACTTTCGTTCGAAGACTTCGCTACCCGGCTCGTTCCTTCACTGGATGCTACTCAAGGACAAGATACATGTGCGGCTTTCTCACCGTCCGAAGGTTTCTCCGCCAGTTCGTCTTCGTCAAGGGATTCGGCAAGCGTGTTCAACGAGGAGGCTTTGGACCCGCTCACGCCCGAAGACTTCGCTTGGACTCCTCTCCCTACGACGGGCAACCTTCCGCCAGGGTCACCACAATAGATGCACTGCCCCTGGTCCACACGGTGTTGCCATACGCGTTGGTCAAGGCCCAAGTCTTCCCAGGGCCTGCCCTTAGGCAGCCCTGGGTGCCATCCTCCTCTCCTATAGAGTGATCTATTTTCCCTATTGGGTGACCGATTCCCTGAGCGGTTTTGTGAGTGACCTTGACCCCTGCCTCCCTCTTGGCGGTTGCCTATGACGCCAACCCCCTGAACACCCTGGGTACGACCACCTGAGGCCCCCTTGGCCCTGGCCTCTACCTCCTCCTTGCGGCCTCCCTCCAGCCGCGACAGCAGAGTAAGTCCTCCCCTGGCTCACACTACTGTCCTCCTCCTCTAGCCCCCACTCAATCTGCTCGTAGGGGACTTCGTCGACACTACCCTCATCTAACGTAAGGATCAAGCGATCCTTGGTCTTAACTTGTCCTGAGATAGTGCGACCCTTCCACTTTTCCCCCTTGTCCAGGTCCTTGTGCCAGAAAGTGGAAACTGACATGGACCTCGCTTCAAATGCCACCACTTCCCTGCTCAATGCGTCATAGGTCATGGTGGGCTGCTGGCTCTTCTCAAAGAAGTGCCCGCGCAACTGTTCGGGCATAGCCCGATAGAAGAGGTTGACCAATTGGGTCTCTGTGACCCCATGGTCTGGAACATCTACCAACTCATCCATCACACCTTTTGAGTGCCTTGGCACTCTTCCACTGATGAGAATGGATAGTTTGCAACCTATCGGAGGCTTTGACACTGCGCGAAACGTCTGCAAATCGTTCGCGCAATAACTTAAGGAAGTCAACGAGGGGGGTGAAGGCAGAATAAGCAACTACATCATCACTACAATTAGTGGCGCGGACCAGGGAACGGGCAAAACAGGCGGCTTCCTCCTTTATAGCATGGATGGCTATTAGGACCTGCTCATCTAGGGAAACTTTATGTAAGTGCACGTACGTTTTGACGTTCGCTTCCCAATTGTCAAAGTTTTCTTCCTTCTTCCCACTGTAGGAATCGGGAAATTTGACCTTGACAGGCTCCCTACGGGGACGTGCTTCCTCCCCTTTGGGAGCGGTCAGTCTGGCACCCTCTATGGCACCTGTGCAATATCACTCTGTGCCTTCTAGGCGGACCCTCACTTCTGAGCCCACCTGTGTTGCCAATTCCCGTGCAAAGTCCTTGAGCCCCAATTGTATAGAACGCACGACAATGTCCTGACTTCCGCATTGGTGCAACAATCAGTGAGAAGTTTCTAACAAAGGCTTAACCAAGGAAAAATCGCGATTCAGTTACAGACTTAGGTTGTGGCCAATCTCTAATTGCTGAAATTTTTTTCTCTTCCGGCCTTAGACCTTCTTCGTTCACTATGTGTTCTAAGTATAACACTTCGGACTTAGCAAACTCAGACTTCTTGGGATTGATTTTGAAGTTGCCCTCATGCAACTTCCGTAGCACCAGACGGAGGTGCTTCTCATGATCCTCTAGTGTTTTACTATACACTAGAATATCATGAAGATAGACAATAACAGACTTATCCAACCGTTGACGAAACAAGTCATTCATTGACCTTTGAAAAGTTGCAGGGGCATTCATTAATCTGAAGGGCATTACCACGAACTCGTAGTGGCCATACCTGGTCTGGAAAGCGGTCTTATGCTGATCGGAGGGTTCCACCTCGATCTGGTGGTACCCAGATTTCAAGTCGATCTTGTTAAAGTACCTGCATCCCTGTAACTGGTCAAGTAAGTCGTCAATTCATGGAAGAGGTTCGACATTCTTAACAGTGACGACATTCAACCCTCTATAATCAATACAGAGACGTAACTCACCTTTGCCAGGGGCACCATAAGGAGAAGAGCTAGGGCGAATCCATCCTTTCTCTGTTAAGTCTTGAAGTTGTTTTCTCAGTTCCTCAAGTTCCCTAGCAGACATTCGGTAGATAGGGCCCTTGGGAATCTTACTTCCAGGAATAATTTCAATGGTGTGCTTAATTGCACGCTCAGTTATTCCTGTGGGTTCAGTGAATAAGTCTTTATACTCGCTTAAGAGTTTTTCAGTCGAATAAGGATAAGAAGAAGAAGACTCTTCTGCTCTTTTTACTAAAATCATCATTACTTCCTGTTCCAACTTCTTCTTTGAAACCACTGAACGAAAGGTTGGATAACTCGTACATCAAAAAGACAAACTAGAGTCAGACCCAAACTTATGAAACAATTTGATTGGTTTCAATTCAGATTGTGTGTCTCGCAATTGCACAACCCTCTTTTTGAACTTAAGATCTGGGTTGGCTTCCTCGTGCCAATCCATTCCCAGAATCAAGTCAAACGGTAGGTTTTTTTCGATCAGGAAGGATACCTCATGCAAAATCTTCTTACCTTCCCTTGTTCGAAACCAACACTTGACACGATCAACATACTGCGAGACTGTGATCGTGCTTTTGTCAGCCAAAACAGACGTGATAGGTTTAGACAAGTTTTTCACCTTCATTCCGAGACGCAATTTGCGGATTGCTTTCTCGGATATATAGGATCGCGTGGATCCCGAGTCCAACAGTGCACCTATACGTGTACGTGCAATTTCTACATCCGCGAGTAGTAGGTCACCCTTAGACTTAGATTTCTTAGCCCACGAGCTTCGTAGTGCCAGCAATTCGTTACCAAGCTTGTCAAGAGAGTCGTCCAGAAAGACAGTACATAAGACAGGTTCAGGGTGTTCCAGACGATGGGCCGAAGAAGAACCATCCTCTGCCATGCGAGTCGAAGGGTTGGAAGGGTTAGTAGGCGCCTTACCTTCATCTTTGTCCAAACCCTTAGACTCAGTAGGAGCAGATGCTACTCCTACTGGCGGCTCGCTTTTGGGTTACGGATAAGTGGGCACCATGCAATCACATGCCCTGTGGTCCCACACTTCACATTATCCATTCTTTCCTGCCACGTTTCCTGTAACAGGCCCATCTTTTCCCAAGGCTTCCCGACCGCAATCCCGGGATGCTCTGGGAACGAGCGTGGCTTCATCTTCTTGACAGGCGGTCGTGGTCCTCCTCTGTTGACCACGGCAGCAGTGACTTCCCCCTTCCCGGAATCACTGCTGCTCGCCACACCCTCGGCCTCCAATGGCCACTTCTACACGGTATCGTCATCAAAGACGACAAGGTTGTGGTCCTGGCGCTTTTGGCGCCAAAGTATCCGCTTACCTGTACCTGCACCACCACCATATTTCACAACAGATGCATAAAAATTCTTAACCTGAGAAGTCATTTGCTCTCGTTGGAGAGCCAGATCCCGAAACTGCCTATAATTATACTTACCAGACTTGGACTCTGCCACGAGTTATCCACGGATGGGCTCTGGCAGAGCACGAGAATAGATGTACAAGACTTGGTTGTCTTGCAGGTTCAATCCCGGAACCTGAAGCAACCGATCAACTTCATGAGACAGCGATTCCACAGAGGTCCAATGTTTCTGACCAATTGTGGTGAGCTGGTCAAAAGCCTTGTCGGCCGTCGTTTTGTCCAGAAACCGCTCCTTGATCTTACCAAGGAACTGGTTGAGGTTCAAGGTTCCAGCCCACTCCCCAATGTCATCGAACCCTGCGGCATTGGCTTCGGCCAAAACCCACTCCTTAGCTTCCCCACCAAGACAAGAGGTAGAGAATGCAACCTGGGATTCAGGTTCAACAGGGGCCGTGCCACAGTATGTTTGAATCTCTGCGATCCACAAAAGCAGATTTTCATCTTTCTTATTACAAAATGTAAAAGGCAATTTCATTTTGACCTTCTCCTTTCTTTTCGGTTTCTCAGGTTGTTGGGTGGTGTCTTTACTTCCTCCGGGGACTTGGGCGGACTCGAAGGCTCCCCTTTCCTTGTTTCTGGTTTCTTTTTTGTCTTCTCTGTTTCTACCTTGAGAGACTTCATTGCGTCTCCCATTAGTTTCTCTGGCTTTTTATTCTTCTCTTCTTTGACCTTTTCCGTCACTTGGTTCTTTCCTTTGACCAGATTCGTGATTGTTTGTAGTCCCGCGTCCACATCATCAATTTGTGCAACAGTCTGGTCAATCTTTATCTCTAGGTGAGCAAGGTAAGTTACGAGTTGAGCCAAAGAAACTGTCTGTTCTTCCCCTTCGGTGTGAATGACAATTTGTCTGATTTCTTCTACTTTATGTTCTTCCTGTACATTTATTTCTTTTGCCCTTCTCATTTCTTCTTTCCCTTTCTTCTCTTTTTCAAGTGCTTCTTCCAATTGTCTGATGTTCTCATCCACGGTTTCTTCAGACACATCCATTTCTTTCTCTTCCTTCCGTTCTGAGATCTTTGCAAGTTGTTCCACAATAAACTTGTCAAGTGTCTTTCGACACTTGATTAGCTCATTCTGAACTTCCATGACGTCGGTGCCAGTCTCAGCTGATTCGATAGCAGCATGTACTGCTTTCAAATCAAACTGGGCCCAGACGTGTGCCTCAGCTTCAGCACCTGCGTCATGGAGTTCAGTGATCAGTTGCTCCAAGCGGCTTATGATAACTCGTTTCCGCTCTTCAACTTGCTGTCTGGTTCGAGGGTCACGGGTCTCCTCATCGATGCCAAACATGAGTGAGACGGGATAGAAAAGTAAAGGAATGAATCGAGTGAGTACTGAAAATTTCAGACAATTCCAAAGAGAATACATCTTGATGTGCGTCTGCCGCACAATAAATAATTAACTAACAGTAATAAATTCCACGGCCGCACTAATCTACAGCAAGATTCCTAACAACCGAAGAGAAAAAATAAATACAATTATTTCTACTTCTAACTTTTTGCTGATCTTGTATGTCTGTGTGATGACGTCCTAACCAAGGGTGTACAGGTACCGCATCAGGCCTGTGTGATCAGACACAACACACAAGTAAGTATGCAAACACCACACACAACAACAACAGGTAAGTATGCCAACAACAATCACAAACAGTTTGTCAGCAACCTTCATCAGTCTGCTGTGTCTTCTTGATGTCAGTGCGATCACGCACTCTCCCTGACAGCTGGCACTACAGTTGTGTAATTAGTCCAGTCAATTGTACCACCGTCGTCTTTAGAGTGCACCTCTTACTTGGCAGTATCCTGCCTGACACGTGTCATCCTGGGAGTACCAACATAGCAAATGTTGCCACGTCAGCACTCTGTACCACGTTGTCCAGTCTATCAATAATTGGATGCCACGTCAGCAAATGTGTAGTCTGATCCTCACCACGTGCCACTTCCGCGCGTCACGATGTCGTCGTCGTCCAGCCAGTCAGATCATGCCACGTCAGCCAAAGGGTCTGTTGCCACATCAGCAGGTAGTCACCACCTCATAAGACAGGTGTGATGACTTTTTCCAGCCACGTCAGCAATCAGTCTTGTTCCCCAGAGCCACGTCAGCATCTGCCGTAGACCCTGTCGCGTGTCAGCAGCACAAGAACTGCCACATCAGCAATGAACAGGGTCTTCAGACGCAGCACTATATGTGCCACGTCAGCATGGTATCGTGATGCCACGTCACTATCGAGATCCTAGCTGGCATGCGGTATCCCTGGTCGCGGTCCCTATTGCCTCGTCAGCAGCCTGGTAGGGAGGTCTTCTCGCCAGCGGAGTCTGTACCTCGTCAGCTGCTCCGGTCAGGTCTTCTCGCCAGTGAGGTATGTGCCATGTCAACACCCCCAGCGTATCCCTTGCCACGTCATCACCTACTCAACCTTACTTACCTGCACGCCACCTGGCGCGTACCCAATGTACAAATGTCATCGTCAGGAGAACTGCTCCGATACCAAATTGGAATGAACCCAGATCATGAAGACAGTTGTCAACAATGCAAGCCCAAATAAATGTCTATTTGTTGATGATTACTAGTAGTCAAAATCGTAACCAGACAGAATAAGATGAGGTAATCATACACAGACGAAAAGAGAGGAGGGAGAAGAGACAAAGGAGAGGAAAGTACAATGCCCACTCCTGCTTCGGGCTCCCTCCTCTACTACCACCTCAATAATCAATAGTCTGGACGAGTATCTGAAGTATCCTCAGTGTGCCACGTGGCACGTCTAATCAGTCCCACATCAGCACTGGAGCAATGTCGACATGAAGACAGCCAGGTACGTATCCACGAACTCTCCACGGTCCTGCTCTCCTCCTGAAGTGACGATGAAACAGAACAGCAATGCCGATCACGTAATCCCAGTCATAACACACGTGGCAGCAGCCACGTCAGCCAAGGATACACGTGGCAGCAGCCACATCAGCGACAGCGCAGGGCAGCTGCCACGTCAGCATGCCAAGAAGACAGGAGCAAGCCGGCCACCATGCCAGACTAGCAGCGCCTCGCCAAGTCACAATGCCAGCGTCGCAGCGCCGAGCCAGCGTCACAGCGTCGAGTCAGCGTTGAAGTCAACGCGTGAAGTCAGCATCAACGCAAGACAGAATGAATGTCAAAGCCAGGAAGTTTTATGTAGTGTTGACGGGGGGTCTGGACCCCGGATGCTGTATCCCTCGGCCGTCCAGATCTCGATGCGAACGAGGGCCCAGATTGGCCTGAAACCGAATTCCCTCCGGCCTGGATGCTGTGTGGGTACCTGCACACAACAAGTGAGTGTATCCAACCAAGGGCCTGGGTGCGGTACCTTTGACTCTACAGTTGACTTTGACTCTTCAATTTCCTGTGTGCAGCGTTCGGTCACACAGCCACGCTCGACAGACTCAGGCCTGGGTGAGTAGGTCTGCGTGGCCTGGGGCTGAGTTCAGGGCCCCAGGCTACTTCTGAACAGGGTTATTACAAACCAGCCAGGATACTCCAAGTCAACCATCTTCATAACAGACCAATTGTTCCAGGACAGCACTCAGTATAATTATAGAAGCTTCACTAAGTGGTTTGAACTATCAACCATAGCAGAGAGACACACTGTCAGTAGCCATGACAAGAATTGTAATGCTTGGTGACGGACAGCAGCAGTAACTGCTCGAACAGTTACTGTGGTAGATAGAAAGGCTGTGGTAACAAACACTACCGTCTTCCCCCGAACACAACGCACCCTTATTTTGGCTGTATCTGCCCGGAAATATAGCTTGTATACATTCATTTTTAGGGTGCATTATGTTTGGGGGAAGACGGTAGTAGTTGGAATAGCCATTTGGTCAAATGGACATTTTGTAATTTTTGAATGAAATTAAAATTTGAAACCGACATATTTTGGCGCCAAAAAGATGTCACATTTTAGCTCCTTCGGAACGCCAGACCCCCTTGGATGTATCTGGACTTACACCGAGTCCGATACTTCCAAGGGGGTCCGGCTTAGGAGCTAAAATGTGACATTTTTTGGGCCAAATAAGTCGGTTCCAATTTCATTCAAAAAATATGAAAGGTTCATTTTAACAAAATGGCTGTTTTGGTAGCTGAAGCACAACAATGGCGGCGACCGTTTTCTTTTCCTTTCCTTTTTCCTTTTTGGCGGCAGCTAACGTTAGCAACTTCAGTGTCGGAACTACCGTCTTCACCCGAATAGAACGCCCGGTCATTATACCTATATCTGGCACAACTTTCAGCCCAGATACGGTGATAATTACCGGGCGTTCTATTCCGGTGAAGACGGTAGCACTCACTATCTACAGTTGCAGCAGCAACAGCAGTAACAGCAGTAACAGCAGTAACAGCAGTAACAGACTCTGAGCAGCGGCTGCAGTAACTCGAGCAGCCGCGTACAACCGCAGCACAGTAATTTGCAGCATGCACAGCAGAGAGTCACAGCAGCGGTAACAGCACAAACAACAGAGAGGGGATACCAGCAACCAGCTCCCACCAAAAAGCAGCGGCAGCAAGGCTGCAGCAGCAGTAACTGGCATAAATTGCTGCAGCAATAGCAACAAATAACAACAGTAACAGTTGCTGTAATTTGATCTAAAAAAGAACTGCTTTCGCTGCAGTGAAAGCGCGCCAGCAGCAGCGCAGTAACAGCTGGTGCAGAAGCAAACCACAGCAAAATGGAAGCATAGCATACAGTATTGCACAGGCAACTACACAACGGGAACCCAGTATTACACAAAGTAGAGGTAGATGTGTCGGGTACTAGCGGACGAGCAAAATGTCGCAGCGACAACGGACCCAGGCTCGTAGTAACAACGATGGTTATTGCAGCACTAACAGTAATCTGGTGCAGCAGGACGGTCGCAGCAGTGCAGCACTCAGAAACGAATAGTTGTTTCCGGGAATAGCAGCAGCAGCAAGGTTTGCTGCAGCATGTGGAACAACAGGCTGCTGCAATACCGAACAGATTGTATAGCAGCCGACCGTCCCTGGCGGAAGCAAGTTCTGTTTTTTTGTGAAAAAAATAAAAAAGAGGCAAGGCCTCATGGCCCTGGCTGCTTGTCCATTCTGTGGGGGTAATTAGTCCAGTTCCTTTTTCCAGCAGCAAGTCAAGAATACAAAGTATGACACACTCCAGACGATTCCAACCACAGGTGAAGTTCACAGCAGCAGCTACCGTCTTCCCCCGATCACAACCCATATGCGTTGTATTCGAGTTTTTGAAAAAGCTCGATGATTTGAATACAACGCATTGTATTGAATATACCAGCTGTTCGAATAGAACACGCGTCTGTTGTATTCAAACAAAAAGTGGCCTATGCGTTGTGTTCGCTCACAACACATATGCGTTAGCAGACATAAGTAGCTACAGTAAAATATCAGTTGTATCAGAAAAATTATCAAAAATACAATACCAGCCGAAATTATTTATACCACCAGTACATGGCCTCAAGGCAAATGGAAACATTCTTTTTTTTTTTTCCTCCCTTTTTTTTTATGTTAACGAATGTTCCGAAGGACAGGCAAAGGCGGCCTCGGAAAGGGGCCTCGCATGTACTGGTGCTTTATACCTGGTAGGTTTCAGCTGGTCGGACTCCTCCATCCTGTGCTTAGACATGTAGGTAGGTAGAATGAGTCGGTTGGCCCTTCTTGAAGCTTCTTCCTGTGCTTAGACATATAGCTAGGTAGCCTAAGGTATAATTGAGAGAAGAACATAGCTAAGTGAAGAAGAAAAGTAAAGAGAAAAAACAATACCCGCCGTATACTGTCCACACACAATCAGCACTCCAGAGGAGCTCCAGTAATACAGCAGTAAGCCACAGCGACTGTCGTAATAACAGCAATTTTGGTGTAAACAGCAGCTGTAGCCACAGCGACTGTCGTAAATACAGCAGTAAGCCACAGCGATTGTCGTAAATACAGCAGTAAGCCACAGCGACTGTCATAATAACAGCAATTTTGGTGTAAACAGCAGCTACAGTACTCAGGATAGAAGAAAAAAATCAACAATGGCTGCGGTGGCCCGGCGGGTAATAGTGCCCCACTAACAACATCAGAGCGATGACCATCAACAAACGCAGCAAATCAACTGCCGGGTAAGCTACTACCGTCCTCACCCGAATAGAACCCCCAGTAATTATTGCCATATCTGGACTGAAAGCTGCATCAAATACAGCTGTAAATACCGGGCATTCTATTCCGGTGAAGACAGAAGCTGCACAAGTAGACCAGTTCAAGCAGCAAGGGCTGGTGGCAGTTCTACAGCAGCCACCAGCCCTTGCTGCTTGAACTGGTCTACTTGTGCAGCTACCATCTTCACCCGAATAGAATGCCCAATATTTATAGCTGTATTTGATGCAGCTTTCAGTCCCAATACGGAAAGAATTACTGGGGGTTGAAACTTAACTGCAGACCTGCTGAAGGCAGTTCAAGGCACCAACAACCCTCCAGAGTCCAAACACAGCAGGTGACCGCGAACAGCAATAACATTCCCGAGGACAGCAGCGGTAATTCGCCAACGGCAACGAAAGCAATCTTGCTTGGAGAAAACAATGGGCGCACCACAGAATCGGCAGCCACACTGTGGGGACATTAATAATGAAATAGCTGTCAAGTTGTTAACAGTTGATCACAATTCGAATGTAGTAGCCCGGTCACTGACCGCAGTTACAGACTCAAAGTGGTGGTAACTAGTCTCAACTTCTCTCAAGACTCTCAAGTTACCGCAGAGGCGAACTGCAGTAACTTGCAGTAGTGCTAGTTACTGCAGTCGATATAACGGAAAGTAGCAATGCGTCCAACGGCAAAAGCCACTGCAGCATCAGCATGCGTCCGACGGCAAAAGCCACTGCAGCATGAGCAATGAGCATCAGGACTGCAGTCTTGGTGATCACAGCAGCCGTACCCTAGTGAAAGTCAGTAGCCGACAAACACCACTAGGAGTCGGCTGAAATAGTTAGTACCAGAAAGATCTAACAACAGAATATAATTCAAGAGTAACTGTGTAACTTACCCCGGTGAAACTCCACTCCGGCTGTTCAAACCAGATTGATTCAATCTTCGATTTGCCTCGTACCTTCCTCCTTACTCACCCTCTTGACTTGTGAACTAGCGGCTGAGATCTCAGATCATTCGGAAAATTAATGCCAAAGCTTAAAGAAAACTACTGTCTTCACCCGATCACAACGCAATGCACCCTATAGTGAGTGTATACAAGCTATCTTTCCAGTCGGATGCAGTCATTAGTAGGCGGAGGGTGCATTGCGTTCGGGGGAAGATGGTAGCTGTGAGCAAGCCAAGTTGAATGCAGCATGGTAAGCTGAGGTCACACCAGTCTAAGAATGCACTAAACACTGAAGCCTCTTTTGAATGAAGCTCAATTCATGTCGTTAGTAGTCGTAATTACATCAACCGCGCCATTTTCTCATGATGATGTGCCAACGCAATCCACTAGCCTACTTCATCATGCTCCCTCCCGGTGCCTCCGAAGAGCCTGATCACATGAGGCGCTCATCAGCCAGCCACCAGGTAAGTTCCCACAGCCCCTCTGCTTCCTCTTTTCTTTCTTTCTTTTTTGCTTAACATCCTTGTGGACCCTGCGGTACCGGGGCAATAAGAGCGCATCTGGTATGATAATCGAGGTGCGCAAGTAGATGTTTTCGGTCTATTGGTGGGGAGATGCGACTGTCGGAAACAGGGTCCAGTGTCCCTTAAATAAACAGAGTATGGAAAAATACTGGGAGCGCTGCCCAGCTTAGCTTTTGCCTCTTTGCCTGTGACAGTCACTGAGGAACTGAGGAACAAACCTCTCAGCCGATGTGGGCCGTCTGAAAGGAGCAAGCACCTACGGTAGCCCTATTGCCTTCTGCTACTTGGTCTAGACTCCGTGACCTACGAACAAAGTACCACATGACTTTGCTGCACCAAATTCAACGAACTTGTTCCTCTTCTTCTATGACTAGGACTTGGTCCTCCACCTCATCCCAGAGACGTCTGGTCACAATTAAGGGGCCAGATTTGGAGAAGTGAAGCCATCTAAATGACTTAGACCACCTGGCGAGCAACAGGCGAGCATCTGTTGGGGCAAGGCAATAGACCGTCTGATTTTCCTCCGGTCAGCGCCCAGCAGGTTTCTAACTGCCCATTTAAACCTCAAGTACACGGCCCTAAGGTAGTCCTATTGCCTTCAGCTACTTGGTCACCGTCTGATTTTCCTCCGCTCAGAGCCTAGCAGGTTTCTAACTGCCCATTTAAACCTCAAGTACACGGCCCTACGGTAGTCCTATTGCCTTCAGCTACTTGGTCTAGACTCCGTGACCTACGAACAATGTACCACATGACTTTGCTGCACCCAATTCAGCGAACTTGTTCCTCTTCTTCTATGACTAGGACTGGGTCCTCCACCTCATCCCAGAGATCTGGTCACAATTAAGCGGCCAGATTTGAGAGAAGTGAATAACTTAGACCACCTGCATCTGTTGCCTTGCCCTTTGAGGCAAGGCATTAGACCGTCTGATTTTTCTCCGCTCAGCGGCTAGCAGGTTTTCTAACTGCCCATTTAAAACTCAAGTACACGACCCCAGCCTTGCAGTCCGAAACTTGTCGTCACAAAAAACAAAAAAAAAAGCGAGGCCAAAACGTCAAACGCTGGGCCCGCCGTTGATAAGATCGATCGGCGGTCACTTTTCGTTTCGCGCCTCCAGAATTTGAGGTGTCAGGCCCGCGGCCCAGGTGCCCATGTACTGGTGCTTTAACCTTATTCCTGAATCCTCTGATAGCATACTGGGACCAAAGTTTTCCTTTCAATCTGTGCTCTCTCCTTGCTAGCCAGAGTATCCATAAGCCCAACGTTCTGACCTTTTTAGCAATAAGCATTCTGTGATCCTTGTCTGAACATCCTAGGAAGATGAACTCCTTATTCCAAAACACCTTTTGGCCATATGCTGTGAACCACAGCCTGGTGAGCCAATCCTAGAATCCTCTGGCCACCACAAATTCCCAACACAGGTGGTTGGAGTCCTCCAGGGATTCACCCGGGAAGACATCGCAACACGTGTTCATGTCCATTCCTTTCTCTGCACACCAAGAAGTCGTTGGACCATGGGCATGGAGGTGTATCCACTGAAGCCCACTCATCTTAACTTCCAGGACATCCAGAAGCATTGAGCTAAACAGGCTCACCCACCCTCAGCCTGTGCTAAATGAGTTTCATGATGTCACCTTTTTTTTTTTTTTTTTTTTTTTTGGGGACAAATGCTCCAGTCTATTCGTGGGGAGCAGCACGTGCTGGGAACCGGGCCCAGCGTCCCATATAGAGTTACAAAAGTCATTTGAGATACCGGGGCCATTACCCGGCTTCAATTGAGAATCAATCTAAGAACTATTAAGAACCTGATTGTTCTCCTTCCATTTGTTCCATATACTGACTGACCTATACCGTAGATGTTTTGGATCGAACGGCATACCCAATGTTTGGTCTGTACTCGGTGATTAGGAGATGCCCTGCGTTGCCTGACTCGTTCGCTAGAGACCATCAGAATGGCCCCAGCCTTGTTTGTTCTGAGAACGTCCACTTTGCATTCCTTGCAGGGAAGTCCTTCCATTACAAGCTGGAGGCTTGTGTGGGACTTTTCTGAAACCTTAAACCGCCAGTACATGGCCCCAGCCTTGCTGAAAAGAAACTCGTCACCTACAAAAATTCCGGAGGCCCAGCACCGTAGATAAATTGAATCGGTGGCGGGCGGCCTTTGAAAAGGGCCCACGACCGATAGCTGGATGTACTGGTGGTTTAATGTCCTTCCACTGGGCGTCAGGATCTGCTGATAATGAAGCCTATACTTTCCAGAAGGAATTCTCCCATGGAACGCCACTCAGACATGGTTATCTCCTCTGCGCCTCCCCCTGTTTCAATTCGAAAATATACCTCGGGCATATCCTCTCTCACCCACCACATGCCGGGTGCTCTGACCAATTTGTCTTTTTTTCGGTGCTCAAAGAATATTGATCCATTGGCTTGGGATATCTGTGATTAGCCGCCGCTCCTTGTGAGCCTCCACTCTGTGCAGGCCTCTTAGAGTGCTTTTAAGGCTGTCGATTGATTTTCATTCGCCCGTGTCTTCATCAACCAAGTGACACATCTGCCAGACTCATTTCTGAAGCCATTTCCTTCCCAAACTGCAGGGCTTGTTAGCGACTGAGAAAGGGGGGGTGTTACATCTTCGACGCCACACGGGTCCTACCGGACCCGACTTAGGGCTAGAGGGACACATCAGGGCCTAAGGGCCCGACCTTGGGGTACTACAGGCCATAAAGGCCTCACCTTGGACCAGACCCGACGGGCAGGCCCAAACGACATTACCGTTTGGGCCTGGCGGCGCTCTTGAGGCTGCCGCCCGCCGGTTGGGGCTGAACCGTCCATCTGGACGGTTCAGGGCACAGCCAGGCCTCGCAGCAGTGAGGCCGGCCTCTGCCCACCGGTATAAAGAACCGGTCCGGCCTCACTCAGGGGATCGACCCACCGGTATACTACGGTGCGGTAAGGTCGGCACCAGAGTGCCGTTGGAGCGCTATGTTTAGCGCAGGAGCGAGGAGCAGGCAGCGCAGCGATTAGCGCAGCAGCAGCGAGCGCAGCAACAGCGAGCGGAGCAACAGCGAGCGGAGCAACAGCGAGCGGAGCAGCAGCAGCGGCGACTGGGTTACCGGCGGCCATAGCCGCCTGAGGTACCGGGAGTTGGAGGTTTCTCTCCTCCCTCCCATCGCCAGTCCCCTCTCTCTCCCTCTCCTCCTCGGCTCCCTCCTTCTTCTTCTTCTTCTTCTTCTTCTTCTTCTTCTTCTTCTTCTTCTTCTTCTTCTTCTTCTTCAGATTGGATACTTATACTAGTTGGACAGAGATCAGAGTTGGACGTC
>BFEA01000669.1:611824-624194 GCA_003427395.1 Chara braunii | reverse complement strand
GCCGTGGGTACCCCGAACGACGCGGCGCGTTAACGGCCGCGTCGGAATCTTCAAGCAGGTAGAGGTACTGGTGGTTTAACCCCGTCCCTCACCACCCTGGAAGACTTTATTCTTTTTTTTTTTTTTTTTTTTTTTTAAACATCATTGAATGCATCAGGGCAAAAGTCAGTGCTTGGGCGTTGTGGATGCCATTCTGGTGAGGAGGGGGCACTGATGTCCTCATGCCAGAGTCTCTCCTCTTGTTCCCTCCCTTGGTCTTGTCACGTCTTGTCACTCTCAGCTTGCTTCGTCTCATCGTCTGTCGTGTTGGGGGGCAGCAACCTCTGCGCTGGCCTTCTGAGCAATCCTTCCCCCTAGGAGTCTTCTCCAGTTTGGGGATTTATCCTGCAGACTGTCCATGCGGTGTCGCCGTCTCGTGAGCACTCATATTTCGCCTCGCCTGGTCTCTTCCTGCCGCCGTTTGGAGGAATATGGGGGGGGGGGGGGGATGCGGGGGCCAATGGGCGGTGAGTGGAGTGTGGGTAACAACAAAGGGGGAGGGAGGGTGTGTGCACATGGTATAAGCAAGGGGGAACCTGGAGAGGGTTAGGGCGGCTAGGGGCCTGGCAGGTGGTGTGTTATGAGGACAAATTTGGTCTGCAGGTAGGGGACTTGAAAGCAGTGGTATGACCTTCTTTGCAATGCCAGCTTTGTTGCCCTCCACCGTTGCCAATGAATGTTAAGGCCAGCGTCAAGTTCAGAGAATTTTTGGTTCAGATCCTGCCATAATTGGAGGAAGGTGTCATGGATGGCTTATTTGACTGTAGGGTGATGTCTAAGTCTTGAGAAGACTTGCTGATCGCGTCATCCTGTCTGCGACGTTAAATAATTCCTAAGGAGTTACAGGGGATCTCCTTAAATGCCTCCTGATCAGCAATAAGTATTGTAGTGACAGCCTTAGAGTAGGTCTAGGCTAGAGACCCTAGTTGACAGAATCCCACTTGGATTCCGTGGTCCTTAGATTGAGTCCTAGGTCCTGTCAATCAGGTGCCGAGGTCTAAGTGGTGAGGTCTAGAACTGTTGTCCGGTTGTGCACCTATCACCATGGTTGACCTTCGCGATGGGAAGAGCGCCACCCCCTATAGCAAGGTTCAAGAGCAGCAAACCGCTCTTTCTCCTCCCTATAATCTCTTATGAAGGATTTTCATGCATCCCATGTGCGGGACTTGATCTCCTCTTCAATTGCCTGTTGGGCTTGCTGCAGTTCGAATTGATGGTCCTTCCTTTCAAAGGAATATCTCATTCGCCAGGCCTGCATGAGAAGTTGCAGCCTCATGTTTGCGAAGAGGTTAAAGGTAAATGGAGGCCATCGAGCCATGAGATGGTGGTTCTTGTCGAGCAACAAAAGGCCGAGGTCTCAAGGAATGTGCAGCCTCGTGAGGAAGTAGAAGGCCGCGTCCCACCACTGCCACAATTGGGTCACCATTGGGCAGGCTAACAACCAATGTTCTAGTGTTGCCCTGGATGGCAGTGTCAACCTACCACAGTATGCACAAATGGAGACAACAACCCTTTCTGCTCAAGGTCTATACGCGAGACAAGCCAATCTGGGTTGGGAAAACACCGGTGGGGTATCTGCCATTGTAGGGCCCTAAGGTTCGTAGGCATGATTTTCGAGTACTTAGCCTAGGGCAGATTTTCTACCGCCTGCGAGGCTAGGGGGGAATCTTGTGTCCATCTATGAGATAACGTGTGATCAATTGGCAGGCTGGGGCGCGAGGCTCTGTATCCCCCTTTGACAGTGTAGTTCCAGTTATCCATAGGTTTGGTTCCAGGCCAGCGCCACTCCCCAGGGTCGAAAGGCAACTTGGCAACCGGGATCGTAGGTTCATAAGCGAAGAAGCCTTCCTGTTCATCCCCCACAACTCTCACATACATCAGTCCCACCCAATTTTCCTGACCGTCCAAATTTTCATTCCGGGACAGTTTGGCAAATCTGGCACCTGGCAACAGGGACTCGTACGCTTCAAGCTGGCATCTCCCTTCCTCATTTTGGCAGACCTTATATATGGTAAGCGGTAGGGGGAGGTCCACATATTTAATTACCCAGTCCCCATACTGCACCACCGGGCCAGCTTTGAGCGCAAGTCTTCAGGCTAGGGGAAGGGTCTCCCTTAGCACACTCAGCTTCTCTCCCACCTTTTTAACATGTTTAAGCATGCGCTGCAACACCTTCGTTGTGGCCCAATCCCCTTTCAACGGGTCCCAGAGGTCTCCAAATGTGTACGCCCCTTTTTTTGCCCAGTTAAGCCAGGGTGAGTTTGTTGTAAGGCCAAATGGGATACCTTTGTCAACCAGAACATAGGGGTTGTCAAACCACGGCTGCCTCCATATGTCTTGCCATCTATTGGGGAGCCGACTTTGGTGCGGGTCACACCTCCTCCACAACTTCAGCAGACTTGGCCACAGGGGATCCAAGTGGAGGTCCATTCTGGCAGCTTGTTGGGGACTGCTGACACAGCTGTGCTGCGAGGAGGATAATATTGACCAATGTTTGTTGGTTAGCCATCTAAACAGATGCAGACCAGTGTCCGCTGTTGACTTCGGGGCCAAGGCGGCTATCTGCAAACAGGCCAGTTGGCCCTACGGGATATCATTACCTATAAGCAGCCTTACCAGGACTTTAAAAATCAGCGCATCACTCTCTCTTTCCGGGTCCAGTATCTCGAGCCCCCCGTTATTTTTTGGCTGCGTGAGGACATCCCAGCTCGCACGCTGTGCACATCCCTGTCCTTTGGCAATGTTTTTCCACAGGTATGTCAAGAGGGTTTTCCTCAATCTTGCGTATTGTTGCGGCTTCAAGGGCAAGACTGCCAGTTTATACCAAATTGCCGCTAAAATGACGTTATTAATTGCTAACGCTCTCCCGACAAAGTGATGTTTGTAATCCTGCATGTTTAGCCAGTCTTTGTATTGTCATATTCACTAGTGTGTCTCCATGATCAGGCGGGGGACCAATTGCTGTCAATCTCACCCCGAGAATTTTGATTGCCTCTTCCTTGCGTGCTCAGGCTACTGTCGGCTGTCGCGGCGGGAGTTCGCCACCAGCCCTCAGTTTTGGAACCCCAATTGACCTTCATATCGGCTGCTAGCGAAAAAAGGTGTATAACTTGGGTGAGGGCGCTTATGTTATATGTGTCAGCTCGAATAAGAACCGTGAGGTCGTCCGCAAATAGCGATGTCACTGGAATGAGGTGGTCGGGGATGTCCGGGATGGGCACCTCACTGATGTCGGGGTGAGCTCTGATCATTAAGGCCAGGGCCTCCATGACAATGACAAAGAGTAGGGGCCCTATAGGGTCACCCTGACACACCGATCTTTTAAGGCAAATTGGGGGCGAAAGGTGACCATTAAGCATGATATTGGTTGTGGCCAACCTATGCAAGAGTTGCACCAAGTGATAGAACACCGGGCCAAAATTCATCTTGACCAAACACATATCTAGGAAGTCTTTGTCGACATGATCGTATGTTTTTTCAAAGTCGATGAACATGATGGCCGCTGGGATCTGACGTTGACGGGCATACCTAATGGTTTCGTTGACCAGCAAAATGTTATCTTGAATATTGCGGTTAGGCATGAACCCTGTCTGATCTGGATGGATGAGGACGTTCATTTGTGGCAGCAGTCGTTTCGTCAGTGCTTTTTCCACCATTTTGTAGGGCACAGGAAGAAGTGTAATGGGTCTGTAGTTCCTAATGTCCTCCCTGTCCCCTTTCTTATACAGCAGCTTGGTGACCCCTTGGTCAATCATAACCCCAAAAGAGCCTTCCTTTTGGACCGCAAGGATGTATTCCATAAGAACATCCTTAAACAGGTTCCAAAATTGCGCCCAAAACTCCTTGGGAAATTAGTCAATCCCTGGGGTTTTCTCGTCTTCCATATCCTAAGGTGCTCCCAAATCTCCTGCTGAGTAAGGGGTCTGTCCAATTCCATCCTCTATGTGCAGGTCAGCCGTGAGTGCACTGTTTCCAGCAGTTTCTCCTTTGCATGGCATACCTCATCAGGGTGTTTGCTGGGTGTTTGAGACTTTAACAGGTTTTGGTAATATTTGGAGGCATAATCTGCACTGGTGTAGGCATTCGCTGCTACCGGGGCTAAGTCATCCAACGGGTGTCTGGGGACAGTGTTGGCTCTTGGTCTAGCCCTTACCTTGCTGAAAAAAACTTTAGACATTGTCCCTTCAGTGTGAACACGTTTAATTCTAGCCTGTATCCTCCATGTTGTTCTTCCCAATGACCGACCTTGATTAATTTTTGAGCCAAGCACAATCTTGAGTTGCCCAACTAAACAAGAAAATGCACAAGGAAAAACCAACTTCAAATTTTGTTAATGTACTTACCTATGGTCCGATGTCTCGTTCACACCGAATGAGGCCACCGCTACTCAAAGAATGTCCTGCCCATGAGTCTACTAGTATATTCGTACACGGACTTTCATGGATGTATCTGACTGCAATCATGACCAGCAAGGGCTATATCTGACCAAAAAAAAAAAAAAAAAAATGTACAAGTGCAGTCCCGATGGTGATAGCAACACCATATGGGGCTAGGTTCCACTAGCAAAGAGGATGGGATTTAAAACTTGAATGTGGACATGTTTGTGGAGAGCTGCAAAAAAACAGATCAATTGCGATTGTCTGCACGTCTCAAAAAAAAGGTCCAGGTTCAGTCCAAGCGTCTTTGCTTTTGGGGCCTCGCCTCCGGATTGAGGCTTTGTTGTGATGACTCCTTTCCATTGGTAAAAAGCTGCACGTTTTGGAAACTGGGTCCAGTGTACCTTGATACTTCTGGTCTTTGGGGTATTGGTCCTACCTTCTTCCCCTAAATACAACGTACAATCATTATAGTTGTTGGATTTGGGGTATCTTTCAGTCTGGTCCCCACCAATAGATTGGGGCTTATTTAAGAAAAGAAAAAATAAAAATAAAAAAAATGACCGTATGTCTTATTCGGAGGAAGAAGGGAGGACCAATACCCAACTTTGGTTGTCCTGGCGGAAAATAAAGTAGGTTCAGGTGGACGCTCAACGCATGTGCGGTTTTTCGAGGCACTGGATGAAACCACGCCACGTGGAAACTCATCCGACACGTGGCAAGGGAGGATCATCCTTCCCTTTGGACGCGAGTCCAGCAAACGACTTCCATAGCCACCGCCCTTGTTTGTAGTGGTAGAAGGCTTGCATGGACATATCAGAGTCCTTCTGCTCCCGCCATAGCCAGTGGACGTCAGCGGAGAAAGCCCTGAAATGTAACCTAAGTGTGTGATGACAGTGAACGACTATCTAAGATGGAACAGGGTAACCAAAGACAAGTATCCAGAAAAGGTGGCAAAGGAAAAGCATGTAGGAGAAGCAGCTGAAGGAAAGACGCGCGGTATTTTGAGGTGTTGGAAGAAGCAACACCATAGGCTGGAGTGGATAGTCATCCGATGCGTGGCAAGGGACGTGAATCTTGCAAACGTCTTCCATACCCACCGCCCTTGTTTACAGCGGTAGAAAGTTTTCATGGACATGGCAAAACCCTTCTGCTCCCGCCATAGCCAACGGACGTCAGCGGAGTAAGCCCTGAGATGTAACCTAAGGGTGTGAAGACAATGAACTACTATCCAAGACGAAGCAGAGTAACCAGGG
The DNA here is from genome assembly GCA_003427395.1 of Chara braunii. Lineage (NCBI taxonomy): Eukaryota > Viridiplantae > Streptophyta > Charophyceae > Charales > Characeae > Chara > Chara braunii. The sequence goes on along the minus strand of BFEA01000669.1, from coordinate 618,523 downwards.
ACAAGTGTCCGAAAAAACGTGGACAAAGGAAAGCATGCAGGAGCAGCACCTAAAGGAAAGACGAGAGAGCGACCTACCAGCACTGAGGGTGCACATGGCACTCCAAGACGCTGGGCGAAGCCAAACCGCAGGTGGAGGGGAACACTCATCTAGCAACGACAAGCAGAGGACTGGTAAAACCACACCGCAAATGGTGGCAAACGCTCATCCAACACGTGGTAAGAGGAAGACTGCTCTTTCACCTTGACACGCAACCAACAAGCGTATACCATGTGCGCTGACCTCTGGTGTGGCGGTAGAAGACCCACTCGAACGTGGTGATGTCATAACCAGTGACGATCAGAGGAGATCATCCCGTACAGCGGGGAATTTCCGGAGGAGATGCTTGCTAGTAGCGGATCAATTCAACAAAAGCAAAAGAGGCGAGTGTACAGGAGAGACAGGAGAGAAGCTCCCAAAGGGCAGGGCAAGAAAGTGGCAGACATGGGAGCTATCAAGGGATCAAGCTACACGATATCCAGGTGTACCACCTCCTCTCCTCCTCCCCTCTCTCCTCCTCCCCACCCCCCTTCCCCCTTCCCCTAATCCCTACGAGAGCCAAACAGCTAGTGTCACTGATCACCATCAAAAGAAATACGATAATACACAAAAATACACAAAATTGTGTAAAAACATAAAGAAATAATTAGACATCCAAAAACCTAAAAATATAATAGAAATAATAAACGCCGGATTTTCGAAAGCGCCGAAACTAGGGTGAGACCGGCAACAGACCAAATGAAGTTGGGATATCGCAGGGCCAAGGGTCCACCAAACTCCCTGCTATTCTATCAGGGGGCAATGCGACACACTATGTATCGCCAGCTTCGCCATGGACCGTTTGCAAGACCTAGCACACAAACCACAAAAGGTCGGACCCTACACAGTCAGTGTCAACCACATGCATGCAAATAGAGACGAAGACAACATTGCATCAAAACCACCCCACCTCATCTACCTCATCTACCTCATCCATCACCGGACCCCTATCACAGCAGGGGCTACCCCCACATGGACTCACTGTAATGATGTCCACCACCGCCTCCATAGCGCCACAAGGACAACCCTCAGAAACATCTCATACCCCCCAAAAGGAACAAGAAGGAGGACAGGTTGCACAGTATGCACAACCTGTCGAGGATATTGTTATGCAAGAGGCAAGTGATGAAGTCCTTGCGGAAGAGGAGCGGAAAACAAAGCACGCTCTTCACCGGCCGGCCAATCCAGTGCAAAAGTCACCCCAATCATCAGAAAAACCCACATGGGCCCAAAGAGTGTGGGAAACCATGCAAGATAAAACTTTGACCATCCCCCCCCCGACGGTTGGCAACACAGAAGAGTTTAGGACCTCGTCTGAGGCAATGAAGGTCCCAGTCAGAAACCTATCATCAGCGAGAGCGTACTTCCTCACCTTGTTCCTCCATCCCCTAGAACAAAGGGTGGTGGATAAGGGTAGCAGAAAAATGCTAATAAAGTCGTATCCAGCAGACAAGCTAGCTAAGAGGGACAATATGTACACGAAACATGTCAACAACTGGGTATTCTACGAAGAAGGAGCCAACATATCCACCAACGAAAAAAATAAATGGATCTGCAAATGATTAGAAGGAATGAAGGACAGCCCAGAGGCTGTCCAAAAATTCTTTCTAATCCAACCCGTAGCACAGTGTTCACTGTCCTAAGCCTCTTTGATCAGGACAAACGCCGGATGGATGGATGGAAAAGGCTCCTATGGGATCGTTGAGAGGTGAGGATATTTCATTGGCTTTCAAAAAAGATCGGACCAGAGGAGAAGAGAGAGCAGCTAATGCGAGACTTTTATTGGGTAGAGCTCAGACATATCCCAGTAGAAGTACAAACATCGTTTATACACGAGTTCAGACAAAACCGAAAAAAAATTTGGACTTTATTGACCCTCTCTCCACACACGTGGCAAAGAGATACAACTACGTGATGCTAGCACTGGACCTGGATAAGGACCAACCATTTTCCCTAGATGACATTATACCCTTCAAAATGGGAGGAAAAATATACCAAATACACACCGCCCACAAGTTCCATCCATGGTGCTTCAAATGTCGTATGTATGGCCATCTCAGCACAGAAACAGTCTGCCCTCAACACCCAGCCAAACGCTCACACCCGGAAGGCCACCTGCAAAGAGATCCGCACCGCAGCAACAGGTGGCATACAACAGACCCCAGACATGAGGGGTGGGTCTACATTGATGATCTAAGCCAGAATGGCAACCCCAGTGGATGGACCTGGGAAGGGCGAGGCAACCCATGCAGATCCATAAAACCGTCGGTGGAATGGAAACCCCTCCCGCCCCCCAACCCCACCGAGACGGGTAAGGAACCTCAACTAATGAAACCCAAAGGTCCCCCTCCACCCGAGGGACGGGCGAAGCCAACACAGGTTAGGAAGACACACCAAAAAGGCCTGCAAGACCCGAAAGGGACCCGAAAGCTGGAACTAGAGGCGCGCAACTATTTGCCCAAGGAGGATGCACCATCGCTGTCGGGTCAGGACGGGGCAAAAAAGGGATAGGGAGAGGGAAACAAGGGACCAACCCCAAAAAGTAAAAATTGGTCGCTCCCCCTGGTTGGCACAAGTGATGGGGGACGGGAAAAGGACATCGCAATGACGATAGGACGGGAAGAGGAGCAGGAGGAACATGAGAAGCAGGGAGGACAAAAAAACAAGAGAGGGGCCGCGCCCATGCAAATAGATCCCCTCAAAGAAGCCTTTGGCACGGATCCGATGGACGTAGACCCAGTCACGGGTGCCCCTCCCCCACCAGAAGTAGCAACGGCAGACACAGCTACAGCAAGGGAAGCACACACCACCGACCTAAAAGATGTGGCAGAGTGGCTTCTAGACAGGCTGCACAAATGGTTCAATGGACTCCCAGAAAGCTTATGGGACGACACATACCGACAGATGGTCCCGATGCTGAAAAATAGTGACAGTCTCAGGAAGGTTATGTCTCGGGGCCTCCCAGGCAAGGAGGATTGACACTTGACATGCCACCGCATACTCGCAGTAGTAATCACACAGTTCATCCCACCCGAATACAAGACCCCAACTGATAACCAGCAGGAGGCATTGTCCACTGTCGAAGTACGGTGGAACAACAAATTTGTCCACTGTCGAAGTACGGCGGAACAACAAATCATTCAGAACATTCAGAACAAGCATGGACAGACACTATCGAGTTTGAACACGAGTGCCAGGAGGGAGACTCCCACAGGAACAGAAACACTCCAATCTCAGGAGAAGGGGAGAAAGAGTGAGTACCTATCTGAGAAGAAGGTACACAACTGGCTGAGGTAACACAAACACTCCCACAGGAACACAAACACTCCAATCTCAGAAGAAGGTACACAACTGGCTTAGGAAAGCGGGACTGGAACATTACGTTCCTATCCCCGTGTGGTTTGGGATGGGTTCGGAAATCGAAGAAATGAAACTTACAATTATCAAAAGCCATAATCCTGGATTAAACATCAGGGGTAGGAAACGAAGGAAGAATAGTCAAAGGCATCGAAAGAAGCAAAGAAGCCCATGCATGTTGCCTGTCAAAAAAATCATTGAGCCTGTGTTTTTTGAATGCGAATATATTAATGTTACCAGAAGTCCTGACCTTCTCATGATTCTAAAACTACTATCCAAACGTGGAGTGAAAGGGCCAGTGATGGTTAGAAATAACCAGGGCAGCCGATGGCTGAAAGCATGGCGACTTGTGTCTGCGTTGTTTGGTTATTCAAAGATTGAGAAGGATGGTGTGAAGTGGTTGCTAAAAGATGCAAAGACTGTTATTGAGAATGGTGGTGATTGGTCTATATCTGAACTTCAGCGAACTATGACTCGAACTGATTGTAAGAAGGCTGAACTCATAGCCCTGCTGAGGGCACCATGGAAAAGGAAAGAACTATTTCGGCTAAGATTGGATGAGCTAATTGATTTGAACAACGGAGTAAAAACTCTAAACCAACAGCGCAAACGACAAATTATTTGGGGCATCCTTACAAACGTGTTTAAGAAAAAATTCGGCATTAACCCTCGAGTAAATATTACTGTGAAGATTCCTTTTTCCACTACTATAAATAAGGTGAAGGTTGAGAATCAAGTAAAGAACTGGATACGGGGAAACGTCCTGCCTATGTCGCTGGTTGATCTGTTCGCAAAGCGTACCCGGACCGTATGGCTTAAAGCCAGGTCGGTTGGTGCGATTTTGCATAATCAGAAGTCCTATGCACAACGCACGACTTTTGTGTGCAATTGTGAGGACTTTGACCTGCCTAAAGTTGATGGGCATGTTGCGGTCAAGATCGGCGACATACCTGGGATACACCCATTTCTGTTTAATGCAAAGAATATCCCGTTTCCAGGGATGATGATTACCAAAACGGGACTGGACCAAGCTTGTAATGATGCGCTTGAATGCCTACGCCAAATGAGGATAACCTCAAATCAAATGCAGGTGGACTGGCTTGAGGTGAAAAAAAGAGGCGAAAAGATGAACGCTGGTAATGTACTGTGCGAGTATGTGATTGGAGTGAGGCAAGCACTGGATGGATTGGTTATGTCACCGCTTGATCGTAACACGAGTGAAACATGGATAGAATGTCCTAAACTGTATGAACTAGGCCTGCGAAAAATGTACCTTGATAATGACAACTATGTTGACTCAAATAAGGACAAAGAGCTGGTTCTCGATGTGATGAAGAACAAATATGATGAGCTGAAGCTTGCAAGAATCGCAAAATGGGATATGAACGGGGAACTGTTGCATGCCTATATTATCACTAAGGACAAAGATAAACAAAAAAAGAGGCCGATTGTGCCATCTTATGCAAGCCCCTTCAAGTCTGCATCTGGGATCCTATCCACCGCCTTGAACTTCCTGATCAAGAAGACTAGAGTGCCGCACTTTAACTTGCAATCCATTGGGGACCTTAAAAAAGAAGTAGACAAAATCAACCTTCGAAGTGAGCAGGCCGACCTTGGGATCACAACACGGACTTACGATATCAAAGAAATGTTTATCCAGCTGCCCCATCTTGCGATCTGCCGGACTGTCGAATGGCTGGTTGAGATGTTTGTTTACCAAGACTTTCATTGGATCCGGGTAAAGACGAATGGAAAAATCGTTGCCTTTCGAAAATCTAACCGAGAATCAGGTTGGAAGTCAGTGCAGTTGAGGTGGTTGATCACACTGACGGAGTACCAGCTTGAAAATACCTTTTTTCTGGTGTCAGACTTGACCCTGCGACAAAAATGTGGTATTCCAATTGGGGGCCGCGCGAGCCCTGCATTGGCGTGTGTCTTATGTATGTATTCAGAGTATCAGTTCCTGGGGTCACTAGGAGACGGGGCCAAATTTATCACCGGGAAAAGATACATTGACGACTTATTTATCGTAGCCCTGTTTTCTAGGTAGGACCCTGATGGGGAAAGAACCGCTAAGAATCGCTTGGTTAAGGTAGCCATGTGCTACCCACCTGGCCTGAAGCTTGTGAGAATTGACCCCGGGGTGGGAATTCTGGATTTCCTTGAGACCAGAATCGTGGTCTCTGAAACTCAGGCGGCAATTTTGATGACTCACAAATTCAAGAATGCGGCTGCTATCTCGGGAGTACAGCCCCTGCAGTTTCGTACCTACAAAGCCTTTTCTTCGCATGGCCCGAAGGCGGCCAAATTTGCGACCGTCGCTAATACGATACAGCGCATCACCATGAATACCAACGATGAGGGTCTTGTGTGCTGGAACATCCTCACCCTGCAGGAGGAGCTCAGGAAACTGGGGATCCCGAGCCTCACGGTTAAAGCTGGTATCAAATGGATGAGAAGGCGGGATAGCCGTGAACTATGGGATCGAATTTTTGAAGCTGTTGACAAAGTGTAAAATACCTGCATCAGGGGATCGACGCCTATTCCGCAGGTCCAACGGCTACTGATTCTGCAGTAGTCGATTAGGGATCAGCAAAACCCAGGTAATAAGTGGCTGTAGAGCAGTCAGAATCCGACTGACGGACGTTGGTGTGGACGGCGTAAGTAAGTCCGGAGGAAACGGACTGATTCTAGACGTTATTTTGACGTTTTTGCGAAAATACTGAATTGTTGGTTTTCTGAAATTTTGTTGAATTATTGATAAATGGTTTTAGTATGGGGTATCGGATTACGACCATCAGGCCTGGAAATGCCCTGCGGCGACTGAGGCCTAGTATTATGAAGTAAGGACGAGGAATTGAGTTCCTGGGTTAAGAGGGCGGTAGGCCCATTTGGGCCTTTTGCCTAGGGCACGCAGAGGTGGTAATATGGTGTAGACTAAGTATAAAAGCATAGAACACGATAAAATTTTCCTCAATCTGAGTGGTGTATGAGCAGAAGGATTGGGTTTTCCTCGGCGGTATGAGCCGAGGGAGTGCTGGGAGGAAGTTGATTACACCATGAAAGTAAAGCTAATGTCAGCTTCTTCTTCATTATTGGTCTTGTGATTGTCTTCATCACTTCAAGACACACCAAAAAGGCCTGCAAGACCCGAAAGGGACCCGAAAGTTGGAACTAGAGGCGCGCAACTATTTGCCCAAGGAGGATGCACCATCGTTGTTGGGTCAGGACGGGGCAAAAAAGGGATAGGGAGAGGGAAACAAG
>BFEA01000669.1:561362-581098 GCA_003427395.1 Chara braunii | reverse complement strand
TTGTGAGAGTGTCGTGGGACCACCGTTGGGCCTGGTTTTTGACACCAAGGCGGTGCCTTTTATTTTGGAAGCAAGGATCTCGGGTTGCGGCGCGATAAGGAGACAGTACTGCTCATCCGCTTGTTGGCAGTTCACCAATCAATTTTGTGTGGCATTCCAAGTGTGTCGGCGTGGTCCGAGGGAGGTGCCAAGTGCGGCACATGCTTAAGGCGGACGCCGGTGCAAACTTGTGGTTGTGTGACGCAAGGGATTTTTTTGTAGCGGGAGCGGCGCAAGTCCTTGACGTTTTGGCGTGGTGGAACCCTTGGTACCAGTCCTTGGCACCATTGGGGCCATTTGGGAGTACGTTACATCGACGGTCCTACTGATTGGACCTCCGACACCTCGACGTCGAGGGATCTATTTTGAAGTGCGTCGGCAACCGTCATTACATTGGGCCCGGCGGGACCGATTTGGAACCAGAGGTGCCACTCATCACTTGTGGAACTTGCTGGAGCAAGCAAGGACCTCTCAATAATTGTTGGGGTTCACGGCGCTTGTGATTTTCTATTCAAAACATTTTGGAGCATGGTTGGCATTCAAGATTCAACTTGGCTTTCTTAGGTGAGCCGGTCGGCATCAACTACACTTCACTCAAGGTCAGTTAATGACTCAGACCCATCACTCCCCACGTGAAACCACACTTTTGCTTGCCCCATTTCCATTTCCTTGAATATTCAGTTGAAAGAACGAAAGACTGGTTTGTGTGTGCTCAAACGTGAAAAGAGAAGTGTTGTCTAACCCCGAGTGTTCCTGCCTACCCTTGGAATATGTCTTGGCTTTGTACTTTTGTTGCAGGCATGTGAGCAAAAGTTTCGTATGTCCAACGAGGACTGGGGTCTTGCGGATGAGACGCTCCGCCTATGAAAGGCTCAAATGTTTTTTTTTGTTTTGGTTTATAAGATCCTTGGTCGATCGAGGCTCACGAGGGAGGGATCTTGTCATTGATTTTGTCTTCCTTTGTTCGGTTAGGCGATCTCCGCATTAGGAATTCAACGATGTGGGCCGTCCGTTACATTACTATGAAGCGACCCTCACCTATTACCCGCGATAAGAATTGTAGGACGCGGCAAAACGGGTCGATAAGGCTCCACTGTTTTACCCTTTTGCCTTCTTTTCGGAACTATCCGACGCATAGGAAATAGCTCCGATGAGCATGCACCTAGCAACCTCGTCTGGCTTGAGCAGCACCACGGAAGGATGGGTAGCTTCCAACTCCTCTGGGCCTTGTGGGACTAAGTAGCGGTAGGAATCGCCCTACATTTAACCTGCACACGCTTGACGTCGCTCTATATAAGTAGCCCAGCTTCTCGTATACTTCACTTCACTACAAGGTTTTTGTGTCGCTGGTTCCTTTTTTAAGAGGACGACGGAAGTTGGTTCATCGTAGCCTGCATCGCCTATCGTGCCGAACCTTGGCAAAGGGAGTCAGGCGGCCAGTCGGAGAAATGTGGGCGCGGGTAGCAGACAATACAGGCGCCGCAAGCTGTGCCGCCTCGAGCAGTTCACGACGAAGGGTGGCGACAATCGCCACCATCATGCTGTTTCCAAGCAAGACGGAGGCAAGGGCGTCTGCTGTAGCCGTGGGAGGATTTACGCAAGGATGGGCGAGAGTCGGCCGCATGGTCTTCCATCCCGCGGATGTCTTCCCGACCGAGGCGGAGCTCAGGGAAGACCAAGGAACCCTAAACGTCAGCGTCTGCCCCCTTAGGAAGACGCATTGGTTCGACGTCGGGTCGTCTACGACGTCGTGAACGAGTCTATCCACCTTAAGTTCGAGGACGAGATCATGTGGTTGTCCCTACGCATTATGCAGAACCACCACGCTCGGCAGGGGCCATTCATATACATTGAGCATTACGATCGCATGGAACCGTATGATGTCGGATTCCGTGTCGCAGAGAGATGTGACGATGAGGCCCTCCAGCCACAGGAGGAGAATTTGCTAAAACTCTTTCATATCTGATGATGGCTCCTTGTGATGCGGGACGGCTGGAGCTCGGCGCGACCTGACGATCCCAAGGTATCTCCTGGTTCGAGATACGAACGATGAAGACCGCATCGCCTAGGCGGAGAGGATGTCGATGGTGTTCGATGGGACTCCGACTCAATGGCTCGGCTTTGTCGGAATTGTCAACGACGGACGTGGGTTTCTTCCGGAAGAGCGATCGGAGATTCGACCAAACGTGATTCGGCGTCCGAACGAGTTGCAGGGCATACATTGTATTTCCATCGTGTCTCGAACATGGAGTTTGTCTCTCGAGTCACCGCTGGAGTACTCTTCAGACGATCCGGAACGCGAATGGTGTTTCTTTGGCTTTGAAACACTTCCGCCCGACACCTTAGGCGCCTCGGTGTACCTTTCTGGTCCGTCCTGTTGACATTGGCGCGACGAATGGCGGAGCTCTACAACACGAGCGACCTACGACTACGATGGCAAGGACGAGTGCGGAGGATGGCGATTAACGAGGCGTTCATCCGGCGGCATACCCGGCTAGACAGACGCGCTCGGACGACTCGCACGCTTTACGGCCACTAGGAGTCGACCACCCTCTATAGGTCCCTCTAGAGTGGACCGTCCAGCGGAGGGTAGCGAGTTAGACTCCTACGATCGGATCATCGGGCTTCGCCCTCGAGAGGGCTAAAACATGATAAGACTCAGTAGTGCCGACCAAGAAAACATGGCTAGCCCACCCCTATGATTATCATTTTTTTGCGATGAATTTCGTTGGTATCATGATGAGGAGTGAAGGCGGCACATAAAAATTGTTATTTTCTTCTGTATATATTTAAGATTGGTGGTCGCTCGCAGTTACGCGATAGCCGCTGTACTAGGAGGGATGCAAGTGGGTTGGATAACAGGGAGTCACAGGAAAAATAATAGAGAGTGTCTTGGACATATCGTGTGGAGTTGCCTTTGCAAATTTGATTCAGTAAGTTCCTGTCTCTGCAAGTTGCGACCGTGGACGGTGTCGAGGTGGTGATCCTCTTGTCAGTTTTCACGTACATCAATTGTGGAAAGCTCTTGAAAACTTTCCTTTCAACTTTATGAGATAGTGAAAACAAAGGCTTGTTCTCTGTCATCATACCTGCTAAAGATTGTTGTTTCCGCCTTTAGGATGATTCGCTACCTGCATGCTGCATTTTTACATCTTCGTTTGCAACCTCTATGTGCCTTGGCTGTCATGTATGTGTTTTTGGTAACGGCTTCAAAAATGTTTGGTTGTAACGCTCATGTGCCTTAATGGGACATCTATGTGCGAATTGGTTACAACTCTCGCGTGATTAACATATGTTTGTGTCGTGGTTGTTTACGTGCATGTGTTTAATTGTAACATCTGAATGTCTCATGTAACCCATATGTGTGTTTTCTGCTGCAATGACACTGTCTTTCGGAAAACGTCTTTATAAAACACTAGGAGTGGCTTCGATGGGATTGTTCTATATTCACCTATAAGAATTGTCTGTACTGCGGCGAAACGAGCAAAACGCCCCTGGCTGGTTTACCTTTGCGATTGCATGTAAAAACTTTCGTATGTAAATCAGTAGCTCGATAGGGATACGCCTCTGAGGATGGTGACAGCTCCTCAGGGAAGACGAGTTGTGCCTCGCGGGACCCTGACCTATCGTAGGGGAACGCGAGAAGTATGACTGACGCATCCGGCTAGAGAGACAAAACCTCGTCGTTCACCTCGATAAATTTTGGGGAAAGCATTCCGACTCTAAGAAGAAAGTTATCAAACTCCTGCGTGATGCGGCCGGGAGGTCCCCATTTATGCGCTACGATGCGAAACTCCTGCGTGATGCGGCCGGGAGGTCCCCATTTATGCGCTACGATGCGAAAGGGGGCCGTTGCGTCCGACAGGTGGCGCCGTTGCCGGGGATGACGACTATTTACCGTTGTCCCTGGTGGAACGATACTCGCATAAGCTAATCCCGAATAATTACCTTGTATTACTATTTAACTAAGCGGGTCGGTTGTGATTTGGTTTCCTCTCGAAATGACAAGTGACATTATTGTAACAATGACCGTAGTACGACTGAAAGATTGTGAGATAATAACGACTCAACATGGATGGGCCATCCCGATCGGTCAGAAACCGCATAATGCAATGAGTTTGATAAAAATCTTACGTGACTCACGTATCTGATTGTGATCGTTGTTCCTCCTGACATATCACTCAAGATGGGGAGCCCCAACCTCGCTGAGAACGATAGTCTGGGCGACGAGAGGCGCAATGACATACAGGAACTCACGAGGCTTATCCGACAAACAACCACATCACATGAGAAGTTTCCGAAAATCAAGGTTCCTCTGTTCGATGGGGAGAATGTTACGGACTGGCTAGAAAAATATGAGTTGAATGCTCATGTGCGTCAATGGACTGAATGGAAGATGTTGGAAGTAGTAAAATGCTATGTGCACGTTGATGTTGCAGAAGAACTCGGTGAGATGGCGTGTAGGACACGAATCTGGAAAACATTCCGTGAGCGAATGTTGGAAAAATACGAGTTAGGAGACGGATTGTTGGACGTCTCTGATCTCCGTAAACTGGGTCGGGAGAAATTTGAGACGATCGAAGGGTTCCTAAAAAGGTTTGAGAAGGTAGCTAAGAGGGTTCCTGATTTTCCCGATAAGACGAAGTGCATTATCTTTCTGACCAACTTTACGGAAGTCGAGCAAAGAGAATTGATGAAAGGTTTTACTACCAGGTACGACTGGGATAAGATCAAGGCGAATCTTAAGGTCGGTGACTTCGACCAAATGCTCTATCATCTCCTGCGCAGGCAAAGGAAAATACAGGAGGATGAGTTAGTAAGTTGTGATAAGGATAAAGAGATGTTCGGGGCGATTATGGATGTTAGGATGATAATGAAAGAAATGAGGAAGGAGTTACTGTGTGGCAAGGTAATAACGGTGAGGCAACAAGACGGCAAGAGAAAAGGAAAAGCGAGGGCAGAAGAGTCCGACGAGGAAGATAGTGAAAAGGAAGAAGAAGAAGAACCTCCTCGGAAAGCAACGAAGGTCGAACGAAAGGCCATGAATCAAAACGGGGAGGGCAAGGTACGAATGGAAACAAAGCCAAGAATAAGAATGGTCATGGGAATGATAATTGTGATACTATCAATCAGCATCAGAGACAATCTCAAGATACCGAGCCCCGACAATTTCGGTCGCAAGGCGGAGGAGGCCGGGGGCGTGGTCGGGGAGCTTCTGGTGGTCGCGGTTACGGTAATAAGGATTGGAATTGTAATTACTGTGCACAAAGAGGGCACCGTGTCCGATACTGTCAGACCCTCGCTAAAAATGAGGAGAATCAGATTGTGTACACGAACATTCGAGGCGAGGTGTTCGATTTCGAAGGGAACCTTATCGATTCATACATAGAAGGAGGAATGAGGAAAGAAGCGTTTCGACGCATGAACCGAACCATGCCCTGCACTTACCGGTTGACCTCGAAAGAGGAAATGAAGATTCTTGAGTCTAGAGAGGTTGCACGCCAGGCAATTGTTAGTAGGTCTGATGTTAGTAAGGGCAAGACCGAAAAGGAGAGGGATGTGCGAAAAGCCTTAAGCTCGAGAAGCGGTTTAAAGACATTTGGAGGCCAAGTTAAGAGACAGGGTCTCGACATGGAAAAACTTCGGCTGGGCATGCCAAATATGTTTCTGCTTGGTGGGCACGACGGGAGAAGGGGCGTGGCTCCTTTGGCGCCGTCTCTGTCAGCATTACGTGTGGAGACGCCGTCATCATCCCACCTTCAGACGACCTCTGCGGGAACGCGTTCCGTCTTGAACAGGCCCGTCCTCCGAAGAGGAACGTCACCAGCGGTCCCTCAAGCACAAAAGATTAAGAAGAGAATCCAACCTCGAGTCGCGCCCGTTGTCAGTGCGAAGGCACAACAAGAGGTGCCGGTAGTAATTGTGGAAGAAGACTTGGACACGGAAGATGAGAAATTAAGGGCAGAGGACGAGCGCCAGGCAAGGTTACGCGCCCAAAAACGAGGTCTAGATGAGAATCAAGATAAGGAAAAGGATGAGGGAGATGAGGAAGAGCACCAGAAGAAGAAGAACCGGTACACAATTCCGATTGAGGAAGGGATCGACATTGAAAAGATGGTGGATCGGACACTTGAGAGTCATCGAGACTTGGTAACACTCAAGGAATGTTTGGCAGCCTCGCCAAAGATTCGGGAAGAGCTTAAGCAAAGACTAACTCGACGAAAAGTGATGACGGTTAAACTAGGGGAGGTAATCCCACCTGAGGCAAATTGGACTCCTGCGGGAGCAAAGATGGATTGGAGGTGTGTAGCGACTGGGCACGTAATGGTCAAGATAGGTGTTTCACAACATCTTGCACTCGTTGACACCGGAGCGGAGATGAACATATTAAGGGAAAATGAGGCGTTCGAGTTAGGAATTGAGATTGATCGCACTGATAATGGATTTATGGTTGGCGCCGGAGGGTCGACGCCCTTCTGTGGAACTGCCAGTAACGTCAGTATACAAATCGACAAGGTAAAGGTACGGTCTTATTTTTACGTGTTGCCACCGGTTGAGCATGGGGTGATGTTGGGACGGTCATTCTTATGTCGATCGGAGTCAATCATCATCAATAAGCATGATGGGACGATGTTCATAATACTGTGCGATCCAGTGTGTGGACACTTCGAGGTGATCAAGTGCTCGAACACCGGGCCTAAGAATTCAAGGAACAGGTTGAACCCTGAATCCTATAGCTTCGAGGAAGCGGAACAATTGGTAAGAGGGCAAGAGTCATACGGGGAGGACGATGGGAAGAAACCGAAAGAGTTTTCCTTAGCCCTTCCAGATGTCTCACAAGCTTTGGATTTCGTTTCAGCCCACTCTAAGATCGACCGAAACCTCGTACAAACGCTAACTGAAATCGTGTCTGAAGGTGGTGGCACGGGGAGTATGTTCTTAACATACCAACCTAGCACCCAGTCGGTTGGTGAGGAAGGTGTGGTCCCCCAAGCCAAGCAAGGGTCTTTTTTAGAGGAGGGAGACTTAAAGTTGGATCAAAACGGCGGTATAAGAAAGTAGCTGACAAAGCCAAGCCCGTCTCCGTCCTAGTCACCCATGACGAAGAAGTGTATTACAAGGAAGAGAGAGAGTGGGTCAGGGTGATGAGAGAAAAAGGTGAAAGAGAGTCGTGTCGTCTGACCGATGAGAGAATTAAGGAGATGATCATTGGAGAAGAGGGTTTCCTGACAACAGAAGAGAGAAACCTCATGATTGATGTCATGAAGGGGGAACACTTGACATATGTTTTTAATGACGATGATAGGGGAAGATTAGACGTTGATAAAATCCCGATGATTAGGATATATACGGTACCACACCAACCTTGGAATATAAGGGGGCCGCGCTATCCTAACCCGGATGACCATCGGAAGGTTGTAGACTACCTGGATGGGAAGATCAAGACGAAGGTAGCCGACTACTCCTATGGACCATATGCGTCCCCATGGTTTTGTTTTGTCAAACCTAACGGTGTCTTACGGTGGGTACAAGACTTGCAGAGATTGAATGCGGTGATGGTTCGGGGTGTCGGTGGACTTCCAAACGCGGATCAATTGTCTGAAGCTAGCGCCTGTAGACCCATCATCACCTTGATTGATCTTTATTCTGGCTATGATCAGTTTCCCTTGTACACGGCTGATAGACCTATGACGGCAATGCATACACCTAGGGGGCTGGTTCACATGTGTTCCGCGCCTCAAGGTTGGACTAATGCTGTCGCAATCGTGCAACGATATATGATGAAGGTTATGCAACCACTTTGTCCGGACGTGACCTCACCATATATCGATGACTTGTCGATTCCAAGACCAAGGGAGAAGGATGAATCTGAAGTGAAACCAGGCATACGTAGTTCGTTTGGGATCACATTCACGACATCAAGAAAGTTCTGGCTAAGTTAAAAGAGTATAATATCACGACGAGTGGAGTAAAATCCAGACACTGCATGAGTGAGGCTACGATCTTGGAATTCCTATGCGACAAGAAAGGTCGTCGGCGGGATACCAAAAAAACGAATAAGATCTTAGAGTGACCTACTCCGCTTAAGTCTGTTAGTGAGATAAAGAGTTTTCTCGGGACTTGTGGGTTTTGGAGGATCTTCATCCAACATTTTGTTGCAAGGGTGGAGCACCTACGCAAGCTCGTGCGTATGGGCCAAGATTGGGAATGGGGACCGAATCAAGAGAGGGTTGTTGAGGACATAAAGATTGAGTTTCGCGAGGGAGGAATGGTGCTCGGGGTTCCATGCTTCGGTAACGACCCAGAGCGACAATTCATTATTGAGACCGATGCAGGACCTACGGCTCTAGGAGGGGTCCTTATTCAAAAGGACAAGAGCGGGGTCGAGCGTCCATTAAGGTTTGAAAGTAGGACCCTCAACCTCACAGAGCGAAACTATCCTCAGTTCAAGAGAGAGACTTTGGTGATACTTCATTGCCTAAGAATTTTTCGCAATTATGTTTTTGGTCGGAGGTTCGTCTTGAGGGTTGATCTAACTGTCTTGGCTCAGTCATTGACAAATTATTCCCCTTCCGATCCGACGATCGCAAGATGGCTTACGTACATTTGGATGTTCGATTTTGAAGTCGAGAGGATAGCCGGCGTGAAGAATCGGGCAGACGGGCTAAGTAGGATCGACTGGGACAACTCCAAGATTCGAGCAGAGGACTCTGTGCCTGTTGACAATTTTCTGAAAATCGAGGAAGGTCAGCTAAGTATAAATTCTTACCATTATCTGGTTGATGCGTCTTACCGACAAGGGAGGTCTACGTGGAACACTCCCAACTTTTATCAAGTTCGTCCTGAGTTGGTAAAAGAAGAGTCATTTATCGAAGAGGATCCGTGGGGTGAGAGGTCCAGTGAGCAGATAATGAGCCTCGCACTTTCTGACTCCGTTCGACTGTCGGAAGACCCCTTGTCAATTCAAGAAGGTTTTCGACATGCCGATGAGGTCCTCAGAGTATCTGGCGGGACGTGTTTTGTGATCAACGCATTAATTGAGGAAGATTTGCGGGCATTGGTACCAGATGACGAGAACGGTAGGATGAAAGAGGCCTTTAGGAAAAATGAGTACGATGGGATATATAAGGAAATCAGATTATGGTTGAGTAAGGAGGTACGCGAGGAAAGTGTGAAAGGTGACATTTGTCGAAAAAGTGAAGAGTTTGTGGTTAGGTGCGGCCATCTATTTAAGAAGAGCGAAGACGGCATCCCAAAAAGGGTCGTTTGTGGAATTACGAGGCAATTAGACGTGATTGCAGCTCTCCATGACGGGATTGCAGGCGGGCATCGCTCGGCTCGAGTGACGCTCCAGAAGGAACGGCATCTTTATTTTTTGGATGGTATGAGTAAAATGGTTACGGATTACTGCAGTTCGTGCATTCCTTGTCAAAAACGCTCCAACCATAAGTATGTCGAAACCGTTCATCCTCGGTACGTTGCTGAACCAGGAGCCGTGGTGTACCTCGACTTGGTGGTTATGCCGCTAGGAATGAATGGGTATCGGTTTATCTTTGACGCAAGAGATAATCTGACAGGGTTCGTCGATGGTTGTGCAATACGAGAAAGGACCGGAAAGGTTTTAGCTGGGTGTATCGAAGAATACTACCTTCGGTATCCTTTCATCCGCGAAATCATGATGGACCGCGGTGGTGAGTTCAGAGCGAAAGAAGTTCAAACTCTCCTATGGAGATTCGACGTTAAGTACCCATATACCACGAGGGCGCATCCGCAAGCAAACACTCCGGTTGAGCGGGGGCACTCCACCCTCACAAACTTGTTGGCTAAGTGGTGTGCTGGGAAGCCTTCTAGGTGGCCGGTGTACCTTCAAACAGCAATGTTCGTCGAAAATATCACCGTGAAGAAAACGACTGGGTATGCTCTGGCAACTCTTTGGTTTGGTCGACATGTAACCTTTCCGATTGAGAGTTTCCTGATCACGTGGCATAAACAAGACATAGAGGTCAACCTCTCATTTGAAGAGCTACTCGACCTGAGGGCCAGACACATCATGGCCACGGAGGAAAGGATTGAAGAGGTCGTCGCTTCGACTGCAGCAAGTAGAAGGGCGGACAAGGGGAAATGGGACAAACAGCCGCAGGTCCGCAAGGAACCCTTAGAAGTCGGTGATGTTGTCCTTCTCTATGACTCTTCGTTGGAAAAACAATGGTCGAGGAAGCTGGATAATAGGTGATTGGGAGGTCGAAGAGTTTAACGGAGCTCGAAGACGGGATTGGGTTTCAGAATCGAAGTTGAAGAAATTCATACAGAGGGTATGAGTAAGGTAAGGATCGACACGCTTTCGCCTGAGTTGAATATATTTCTGCGTCATTGTCTGGTGATTATTTGTTTAGTCAATCGAGTCGTGCCTTCAGTGGAAACTGATGGGTTTCTTTTCTTTCTTTTCTGACAGTCCTTGTGGCGACAGGGAGGGAAAGGAAAAGTGAAGCTACAGTTCGAGATGGCATCGAGCTCTCGCCAAGACAAGGTTCAGAAGATGGTGCGGACTGCGATCGCTCGCTTATCCGAGAAATTGGCAGCTCAAGAGAAGGGAGTTTCTTTGTTCATAGGGGATAATGTGGAAGAGTTCATTGATCTTTTCACGAAACTCGCTAACAAGGAACAATGGACTGAGGATCAGATGAGAGACCAAGTGGCTCGGTACTCGAACGAATAGTGGAGACCCGTTGTTGCTATTTTTGCAGAGGCGTCAGGAAACTGGACCGAATTCGTTGCGGTCATGAGAGATACCTTTAACTTTGGAAGTATGGAAGAAAATAGCAACCAAGCCATGATACAAATCACCCCTGTAAAGACTCAGGCTGGAGTCGGAAACACACCGATTACAGAGTTACTAACAGGTATCATTGAACGACTCGATGAGTTGGATCGTCGTGCTACCCGCCTGGAAGGGGCACAGGGAAGGAAATATTATAGGTCGCAGTCAACCACAGCCTCGGTAAAAGGGAAGGAGAAAGTGGTTGAGCCTGCCTCGAGAAGTACTCAGAAGAAATCTCTGGAGGGCAGACCTTCACAACAGTCGAAGACAGGATCCTTGGTAATCAAGGAAGGAAGCTTGTCACAGGCGAAAAGAAAAGACGGAGTGTCGGAATCCATGAAAGTTGCTAGGCCGGCACCTCAGAAAAGCGTAATTGTTGGAAGCAAGAGAGAAAGGGTCACATCGTCTAGCAATGAGATACCGGCAAAGATTAAAGCCGATTTCTCAGCCCGAGAGAGAGGAAATGCACTCAGCACGGAACAACGTAGCAAGGTTTTGAGGAGGGTTCTTAGTCCTCCGCTGTCTGGGTCGAATGGTAGAACAAACTCTCTGAGGACGGAGGAGACACCATTATCGGGACCTCCCTTCTGCTTCGTCTGTAAGAAAACGGGTCATAAGGTTAGAGATTGCCCAGTTCTTAGAGAGGAAACCAGATTGGAGCCGTGATATAATTTTAAGGCTATATATATATATATATATATATATATATTATATATCCATATATATATATATATATGTACCGAAGCTTTTGTTATTGATTCTGTTTGACTCCATGTTTTGACTCAGTTGGCTTGATATGAGAAATGTTGGACATTGTCGATTAAATTTTCTGCTGGAACCTAATAAAGTAAATCGGTTGGAAGTATGTTGACCGTACGGTGCAAGTTTGAAATTCTAAGAGGAACATTCATCGTTCATTTTGAATTCTTGTACATTATTAAATTGACATTGTGGTGCTGCATGTCCTGCAAACTGGATGAATTGATCATTTGAAAACTTCATGAAAGATCATTTATTTGCTATGAATGTAAATTGAAATATGTATGTTGATATTGCCTCTCTCCGAAAACTGAAATGAGAAAAGAACTTGGAATAAGAACTTCTGATGAGTGGCTTTTCTCGAAACGGGTGGGGTCCAGACTTTATCTGGACAGCTCCTGATGGTTGTATTGTGGGAGGTTTGTCAAGGGCTATACATGGCTCATTTGGGTTCTGCTGAGGTCGACATGAGTCTTCGATAAGGGGATGATAGGAGACTCGGGACCTTAGTGTTTATCCCATCCCCGGCATCCATTACCGTAGTACAGTGCCAGTATCCTCGTGGGACATGGGAGGCCCAGGTTGGATTCCTGGCGGCACGATTGAAAGAGTGTCGAGGTGTGGTGTTTGCATCCCTATGGCTCAAGGGAGACCCGGGTTGGAATCCCGGCGGTGAATGGATGTTTCCCCAGGTAAACTATTCAAACAACTTGATGGATGCTTACTAGCCGGAGGTTGCATCCGAGTCCGGTACCACTCGAAGAGACTGATGTTGTTTTGGCCGCCGGTGGGATGATACCGGAACCATTATGAAGGAAGACGCATTGGTTTTAGGCTTCCAGAGGCTGAATCTGGACACTATTCCAAGTTCAAAGATTTTGGCTAGCCAGAGGCTGAATCTGGTACCATTTCCGTCATTGGTTTTAGGCTTCCAGAGGAAGAATCTGAACATTATCCCAAGTTCTAAAATTTTTGGCTAGCCAGAGGCTGAATCAGGTGTCATTTCAGGAACTGTTTGAGACTAACTAGGGGTTGAACCCAGTAACTCATGAGAAAACTGTGTTTTGGACTACCGAAGGCTGAATTTGGTTTCATCCACAGACACTTCAATTGGTTATGCTTCCAAAGGCAGAATCTGGATATTATTGCAAAAAATTTGGCCAGCCAGAAGCTGAATCTGGTACCACTTCAATGATTGTTTTGTGCTTTTCAAGGCTGAATCCAGTTTTGTTGTTAAAGCATGTTTGAATTTAAAATGGGTTGTCTTTTAGAATGAGGGTCATGTGTGCTTTGAGAGACCTGGCTACAAATACGCTTGGAAATAGACGCACGCAAAATTATCAATAAACTTTCTACCTGTGTATAAATCCTAAACGACGAGGACGTCGTTTAATGGGGTCCGGGATGACCGTCGGGGCAGAAACCCTTACAAGGGTATCTGTCGGTGTTTTGACGGCTCGCAGGAAGGCGCCGTCCTATCCATAAGATGACGGGGCACCGGTGAGCGAAAAGAGACAAAGCGAAGATAATCCGCCACGACGCGGCAAAAGATTTCATGGGTATCCCAACCCCCTGTACATATTTACATTTTTTTTCTTATAGGGTATTGACCCCGCGTCTGTCTTTTCAAAATCTGTTACTCGGACTCTAGGGTTGGGCACCCAAGTGGTTGCAGGAAGGGCAGTTGACGCTACAAAGACATATCGCGGCAAAAACTACTAAAGGAAGGAAGCCGCGACGACAGGGACGTCGGGGCTACCATTCCCCTTTGCCCTACCATCGGAGCAATGTGAGGCGGCCTAAACCAAAGGTTGTTGGGCGGCCCATCGGCCGCGTAATTCAGGGTCCATCAAAGGAAAAGACCAACGTAAGAAATACTTGAAGCACGACTGCGAAGATGGCGCTCGAATTAAAGGCCTATCCGAAGGGGTTATTGAAGATGACCTACCCTATCGCAATCCCTATAGGACTCGACCTCGCTCCTACGCCATGCATGTTCGCCATGCCATTTAGCTAGACTAAAGTGTGTGTCCAGGTAATATGAGAAGAAGTCGCGGAAATAGGCGCGTCGGGACCAAGCATTTCCCGACGTTCCTACCACTAGGACAATGCGCGACAACCTAAAAAGAAGGGGGTCGGCTGCGCAATTCAGAGCTCGACGGTTGAAAACGACCGCATCAGACAATGGCTCGGAGGCGGCATAATAACGGGGTTGCTGGCGTTGCGCCTGGCACAACCACTCTTACAGAAGTGGTGCCCCTACCCACACAGTAGAAGAGGCTAGCCCGGTCGGTTTAGGTGGCGGACTACTGAATACCCGATACAGGGATCGAGCCCGCGCGCCTACAAAACGATGGGCTAGCTCCTTTTCGAAGGCGGAAAAGCAAGGAGCGCGTGGCGCAACCACTCATATAAAAGTGGTGCTCTTTCCCACACAAAAGAAGAGGCTAGTCCAGTCGGTTTGGGTGACAGGCTGCTAAATACCGGGTATGAGGATCGAGCCAACGCGCCCCAACCGATAGCTCTTTTTCGTGGAGTAGGAGAAACGATTTGCGGAAAAACGCTCGATCAGGGAAAATCGCGTGGCCAGGAATCCGCCCGCCTTGCAGACTTTCGGCCCGTGCCCGATTACCGGTGGACTCGATCTCAGGGCAGCGGGATAGAAGGACCCCGTGATCGTTGGGAGGAAGGACTGAGGAGACACAATAACAAGAAAACGAACGGGGTTTTCCCTGATACGATCCCGCGGAGTTGGGCCTCGAACTGTGGGCGGCGGCGTGAGGAGAACGAAAAGCGTGTGACGACAAAACAGGGGGGGATTAAGAAGAAACGAAATTAAGAAAACGAAAAGGAAAATGAACGGGATTTTTCCTAAAATGACCGCGCGACGGGGATTCGAACCATGGGCASTGAGAGAGGAAAACGGGAAGGCAGGGCAAAGAGAAAACAAGAACGAGTAAACGACAAAAAGAAAAAAAAATCAACAAAAAAAGACAAAGGGCAAATAAAACAAAAACACTAGATGGCGCGAATACAGAAGGAGGCAACGGATCTCCTTTCTTTTCTGTTTTTTTTATTTTTTATTTTATTTTTCCATTCCGAGTTTTCCTGCTCTAACGTGGAAACWGKGAGCTCAGTGRGGCTGCGCCTGAAGGAAGGACGGGTGCCCCACACCCATACTGCGCCTGAGTTCGAACTAGGGTGCCTGGTTTAGCACCACGGGTTTTCCTGTGGCTGCTGGTACCACTAAGGCTATGCACCTTCCCTAACCTGCGGGAAGGTTYATTCAGACTTCACAACAGTCTGAAGGAGGGGATGGGGGGCGCATTTTACCGTGTCCTAGCAGAAGATTCACTCTCGTCTTGCAAKGACTACAGTGAAGGYCGTGGCTGCGGCTGGGGCAGAAGTAGTCATGTTGACCCCTCCCCTTTGGCCTCAGCTGAGCCATCATGGGTTCCTTGCAGACTCAGCACCCCCAACATTGRATCTTTCTGATCCTGGGGGTGGGGTTGCGTGTCGGGAAAAGACACTACTACATGGGAGGGGAGCCAAAGGGAATTATGGTGTGATTCTTGTCATTGAGATCAGTGGATCTTGTGGCTGGGCATCCACCAAAGGAATAGGAAGAGGGAGGCTGAATAGGGAACTAAGTCCAACCTTTCCCCGACGTACCGGCAGTGGGAAAAATAGCCAGGTACGTCAAACTTTAAAAACTCATAACTCCTACAATAATGGTCAGAAAAATACAAGAAAAACTGTTTMAGAAATGAGACAGTGTCARCCATCTCGTGAGAATTACGAGATGACTAATTGAACTAACCCTGAATAGATAAAAACGAGAGAAAGGGGGAATAGTCAAAGTCAGTCGCACTAAGTGTGCGGCTGCGGTGCGATGACGTCACACCGTCGATCTCACAAAAATCGAGGGCCCAGGGCCATCTCGAATTATTGCCTAGGGGTTAGAGTGTCRAGGCACACTCTCCATCTCGAATTATTGTCTAAGGGCTAGACTGTCGGGGCACACTCTCCAACTCGACTATAAAAGCAAGCAACGCCCAGCAGTTGCCACACAAGGAGCACGTACTGTGAGTGGTCGCACCCTCTAAGGCAATTGTGAGTTGTGGGAGTGCTTCGGGAGTGCTGCCGGGAGGCCTTCGAGAGTGCTGCCGGGAGTCTACTAGACGAGTTGCTGGAGTCAAGAGGAGGAGGAGGAGCCACCATAGCTACAAGGTGGGGGCACGTTGCTGCCACCTTGGGTTGGTACCGGACCTACGACACATGTGYTAGGGACCACTCYGTTGGAGCGGGGGCTCGWCTYGAAGACTCAAGGGAGCGGCATTTTGGACGTAGCTTCGGCCGTTGGGCCGGGTTTTATTATTTTGAGRTTGGACGTGGCYGACRTAAGGGAGCATGCTACCRGAGTAATCGAGCRGCAAGGCTACGTCCGCATGCGGAGGAGCGTTAYCAGCCTTGTCCTACRTGGGCGTCGAGATAATTTTGTGAGAGTGTCGTGGGACCACCGTTGGGCCTGGTTTTTGACACCAAGGCGGTGCCTTTTATTTTGGAAGCAAGGATCTCGGGTTGCGGCGCGANTTGTGAGAGTGTCGTGGGACCACCGTTGGGCCTGGTTTTTGACACCAAGGCGGTGCCTTTTATTTTGGAAGCAAGGATCTCGGGTTGCGGCGCGACAAGGAGACTGTACCGCTCACCCGCTTGTTGGCGGTTCACCAATTAATTTTGTGTGGCATTCCAAGTTTGTCGTCGTGGTCCGAGGGAGGTGCCAAGTGTGGCACATGCTCAAGGCGGACGCCGGTGCAAACTTGTAGCGGTGTGACTCAAGGGATTTTTTTGTAGCAGGAGTGGGGCAAGTCCTTGACATTTTGGCGTGGTGGAACCCTTGGTACCAGTCCTTGGCACCATTGAGGCCATTTGGGACTACGCCGCATCGACGGTCCTATTGATTGGACCTCCGACACCTCGACGTCGAGGGATCTATTTTGAAGTGCGTCGGCAACCGTCATTACATTGGGCCCGGCGGGACCAATTTGGAACCAGGGGTGCCACTCATCACTTGTGGAACTTGCCGGAGCAAGCAAGGACCTCTCAATAATTGTTGGGGTTCACGGCGCTTGTGATTTTTTATTCAAAACATTTTGGAGCGTGGTTGGCGTTCAAGATTCAACTTGGCTTTCTTAGGTGAGTCGGTCGGCATCAACGACACTTCACTCAAGGTCAGTTAATGACTCAGACCCATCACTCCCCACGTGAAACCACACTTTTGTTTGCCCCATTTCTATTTTCTTGAATATTCAGTTGAAAGAAAGAAAGGTTGGTTTGTGTGTGCTCAAACGTGAAAAGGGAAGTGTTGTCTGACCCCGAGTGTTCCTGCCTCCCCTTGGAATATGTCTTGGCTTTGTACTTTTGTTGCAGGCATGTGAGCAAAAACTTCGTATGTCCAACGAGGACTGGGGTCTTGCGGATAAGACGCTCCGCTTATGAAAGGCTCAAATGTTTTTTATGTTTTGGTTCATAAAATCCTTAGTCGATCGAGGCTCACGAGGGAGGGATCTTGTCATTGATTTTGTCTTCCTTTGTTCGGTTAGGTGATCTCCGCATTAGGAATTCAACGATGTGGGCCGTCCGTTACATTACTATGAAGCGACCCTCACCTATTACCCGCGACAAGAATTGTAGGACGCGGCGAAACGGGTCGAGACGGCTCCACTATTTTACCCTTTTGCCTTCTTTTCGGAACTATCCGGCGCATAGGAAATAGCTCCGATGAGCATGCACCTAGCAGCCTCGTCTGGCTTGAGCAGCACCACGGAAGGATGGGTAGCTTCCAACTCCTCTGGGCCTTGTGGGACTAAGTAGCGATAGGAATCACCCTACATTTAGCCTGCACACGCTTGACATCGCTCTATATAAGTAGCCCAGCTTCTCGTATACTTCACTTCACTACAAGGTTTTTGTGTCGCCGGTTCCTTTTCTAAGAGGACGGCGAAAGTTGGTTCGTCGTGGCCTGCATCGCCTATTGTGCCGAACCTTGGCAAAGGGAGTCAGGCGGCCAGTCGGAGAAATGTGGGCGCGGGTAGCAGACAATACAGGCGCCGCAAGCTGTGCCGCCTCAAGCAGTTCGCGATGAAGGGTCGCGAAAGTCGCCACCATCATGTCGTTTCCAAGCAAGACGGAGACAAGGGCGTCTGCTGTAGCCGTGGGAGGATTTAGGCAAGGATGGGCGAGAGTCGGCCTCATGGTTTTCCATCCCGCGGACGTCTTCCCGACCGAGGCGGAGCTTAGGGAAGACCAAGGGACCCTTGAGGACCCGCCACGGATTTATGCATTTGTGACAACGGTCATGAAGCTGGTTCTAAGCGTTGGCGTCTGCCCCTTAGGAAGACGCATTGGTTCGACATCGGGGTCGTTTACGACGTCGTGAACGAGTCTATCCACCGCAAGTTCGAGGACGAGATCATGTGGTTGTCCCTACGCATTATACGGAACCACCATGCTCGGCAGGGGCCATTCATATACATCGAGCATTACGATCGCGTGGGACCGTATGATGTCGGATTCCGTGTCGCGGAGAGATGTGACGATGAGGCCCTCCAGCGACAGGAGGAGAATTTGCTAAAACTTTTTCATATCTGATGATGGCTCCTTGTGATGCAGGATGGCTGGAGCTAGGCGCGACCTGACGATCCCCAGATATCTCCTGGTTCGAGATACGAACGATGAAGACCGCATCGCCTAGGCGGAGAGGATGTCGATGATGTTCGATGACACTCCGACTCGATGACTTAGCTTTGTCGGAATCGTCAACGACGGACGTGGGTTTCTTCCGGAAGAGCGATATGAGATTCGACCGAACGTGATTCGGCGTCCGAACGAGTTGCAGGGGCATACATTGTATTTTCATCGTGTCTCGAACATGGAGCTTGTCTCTCGAGTCACCGTTGGAGTACTTTTCAGACGATCCGGAGCGCGAATGGTGTTTCTTTGGCTTCGAGACACTTCCGCCCGACACCTTAGGCGCCTCGGTGTACCTTTTTGGTCCGTCCTGTTGACATTGGCGCGACGAATGGCGGAGCTCTACAGCACGAGCGACCTACGACTACGATGGCAAGGACGAGTGCGGAGGATGGCGATTAACGAGGCGTTCATCCGGCAGCATACCCGGTTAGACAGACGCGCTCGGGCGACTCGCACGCTTTACGACCACTAGGAGTCGACCACCCTCTATAGGTCCCTCTAGAGTGGACCGTCCAGCGGAGGGTAGCGAGTTAGACTCCTACGATCGGATCATCGGGCTTCGCCCTCGAGAGGGATAAAACATGATAAGACTCAGTAGTGCCGACCAAGAAAACATCGTCAACCCATCCATATGATAATCATTTTTCTGTGATGAATTTCGCTGGTACCATGATGTAGCATATCAGAAAGTGAAATGCACTAACAGCCTAGGATCTAGCAATGATGAAAGTGACAACAACCAGCAGCATAGATGCAACATTCATCAGATGTCAATGTGCACAATGCAACAAGTAAACCAACGAGAAAAACAACAACAACACATTTGCATCATCATTATCATGGGCTGGGGAACAGCGCAGCGGAATAATAGTAACCAAGAGGACACGTGGACAACAACAGGAGAGGGAGAAACTTCGGAAGGGCAGGACATTAGGAAGATTGCCCTTCCGCTCACTCACATAGGGAGAGATCCATAGACATGCGAGAGAGAAGGGGGGAGGGACATAGGAGGTAACCAAGTCCAACCCAAGTCTGATCTCCGAATGTTTTGCACAATTCAATCCCAATGTAGCGTATAAGTCCGGTCTGAATGTCGTGTCCAATAAGGCAGAATGTTGTGCACCTCTATCTCTACTCTGATCAAGACGAAGAAGAAGAAGAAGAAGTCGAGGAAAGAACTATGGAAGAGTAGGAGGAGAAGAGGAGAGGAGACGAAGAAGAAGAAGAAGAAGAAGAAGAAGAGGTAGAAAGCTAGGCGCTTTCTGCACTTACCTGGCGATGGCTGAACTGCAGATACCGCGGAGCCAGCTATGGCGCTGGCCCAGGTGAGTCTTCTTCTCTCTCTCTCTCTCTCTCTCTCTCTCTC
>BFEA01000669.1:519347-533905 GCA_003427395.1 Chara braunii | reverse complement strand
AAAGGTCCAAACGTTTTTCTGAAAACGAGTAACGGTCCAAACTGAATTAGAGGCTCAGCCTCTGGGCCTGATTCCGGCCCTGGTCCTAGCTGTGTACCTGGCCACAAAGCGGACAACAGCACATTAGTAAAAACACATCAGTAAATAAATAATAAGAAATCAACTTAAAGTTGAAGTCTTTCCGATGCAGGCCTAAGTGAAATGGCCGTAGGGCCTCCAGGTTGCGGTGACGCGACCTGGGGGCCCTTACCCAACCTCGGGTCTCGTGAGGGGCCCGTGTGGAGGTTCTCAGCATGTAACACATGATGAGGGGTGAAGGCGGCACATAAAAATTGTTCGTTTCTTCTGTATATATTTAAGATTGGTGGTCGCTCGCCGTTAGGCGACAGCCCTGTACTAGGAGGGATGCAAGTGGGTTGGATAACCGGGAGTCACAGGAAAAATAATAGAGAGTGTCTTGGGCATATCGCTACGATGTGGAGTTGCCTTTACAAATTTGATTCAGTAAGTTCCTGTCTCTGCAAGTTGTGACCGTCGACGGTGTCGAGGTGGTGATCCTCTTGTCAGTTTTCACGACATCAATTGTGGAAAGCTCTTGAAAACTTTCCTTTCAACTTTATGAGATAGTGAAAACAAAGGCTTGTTCTCTGTCATCATACCTGCTAAAGATTGTTGTTTCCACCTTTGGGATGATTCGCTACCTGTATGGTGCATTTGTACATCTTCGTTTGCAACCTCTATGTGCCTTGGCTGTCATGTATGTGCTTTTGGTAACGGCTTCAAAAATGTTTGGTTGTAACGCTCATGTGCCTTAATGGGACATCTATGTGCGAATTGGTTACCACTCTCGCATGATTAACATATGTTTGTGTCATGGTTGTTTACGTGCATGTATTTAATTGTAACATCCGAATGTCTCATGTAACCCATATGTGTGTTTTCTGTTGCAATGACACTGTCTTTCGGAAAACGTCTTTATAAAAGACTAGGAGTGACTTCGATGGGATTGTTCTATATTCACGTATAAGAATTGTCTGTACTGCAGCGAAACGAGCAAAACGCCCCTGGCTGGTTTACCTCTGCGATTGCATGTAAAAACTTTCGTATGTAAATCAGTAGCTCGGTAGGGATACGCCTCTGAGGATGGTGACAGCTCCTTAGGGAAGACGAGTTGTGCCTCGCGGGACCCTGACCTGTCGTAGGGGAATGCGAGAAGTACGACTGGCGCACCCGGCTAGAGTGGCAAAACCCCGTCGTTCACCTCGATGAATTTTGGGGAAAGCATTCCGTCTCTAAAAAGAAAGATATCAAACTCCTGCGTGATGCGGCCGGGAGGTCCCCGTTTATGCGCTACGATGCAAAAGGGGGCCGTTGCATCCGACACCGCGACTACCGACGCGTCCAGCCATTCGCTCAGCCTGTTGCAGCGAGCAGCTTGCAATTCACGAGGACGTTGTGTCCCCTCTTCTAGACTTGAACATGCTCCAGGCTCATCAGGAGCGACTCACCCTACATGTCGCTGCACTGCGTCGCCTTCTCACCATCCTCTCTGACCCTAATCGCACCCTCCCGATCATTCCAGTACGACTGGGGACCTCCACGAGGGTGTACTCACTGCTGTGCGATTCCAGTTCTCAGGGCGACTTCATTTACCCACGTGTGGTGAAAGAAGCCCACTTACCCACGAGAGGGTCTCCGACCCCCATCTCCGTCACCCTAGGAGATGACACCGACCTCCCCTTCTTCCTCACTCTCGAGCCGACTGATTGTCCCCCGTTATCTCGTCACCACCGCTCCTCTGCACATTTCGATGTGATGGAGACGGGGTACGATTTCATTCTTGGTACTCCGTGGTCTCGTCGGTTTCGCAACACCCCAATCGGGTGACCAACACTCTCGTTCTCAAAACGAAGTGTGGATAGACGTATCACGTACCTTTTATAAGTACCACTGGGACACCACGTCCCGATCCTCCTCCCCCGAAGCCTTCCGTGCCCACACCATCTCCTACTATCACCGTCACCTCGCCTCGGCAGTTCATCCACTTCATCCGACAAGACGACGTCACCTTCTTTACGGTGAACGTTACGGATCTCTTGCATTATGATCCACTCTATCCAGACGCCGAACTCATGTCTCTGGAGCCAGATCCTCCTTCAATCTCTATGACTTTCATCTCTACTTCCCTCCCTCCGTCGTCCGTCGAGTCCACCGTGCTGTCGCGCGCTGACGCGGACGCTGAGGAACTCGCACACTATACGGCCGACTAGGAGCCCGTAATTTGTGATCTCATTCCTGAGTACCACGGCGTTTTCCCATCGTCGTTCTCGTACGCCGGCATCCCACCGATGCGCGACGTTGAGCATTCCATCCAGCTTGTGTCTGACTATCATGTTCACCACCAGGCCCCCTATAGACTCTTGATCCCCGATGCCACCGAACTCAAGCGTCAGCTTGAGGAGCTCCTGAGACTAGGTTTCATTAAACCCAGCAACTCCCCGCGGGGTGCACCCGTCCTCTTTGCTCGCAAAGCAGATGAAAATCTTCGTCTCTACATCGACTATCGAGGTCTCAACCGCTACACGGTTAAGAACAGTTACCCCATGCCTCATTCTGACAAGTTGTTCGACCGCCTAGCAAGCAACCGCTTCTTTACGAAGATTTGTCTTCGTAGCGGTTACCATCAAATCGGCGTCGATGCAGCGGATCAGCTGAAGACAGCGTTCTGATCGTGCTTCGGCCACTATGAGTTTACGGTGATGCCATTCGGCCTCACCAACGCACCCGCTTCCAGAGGCCGATGAACGACATCTTCAGGGACATAATGGAGCAGTGCGTTCTCGTCTACCTCGACGATATCCTGATCTACAGTCGTACCCTTGAGGAGCATCTCAGACACGTCTGTGATGTCCTTAACCGCTTGCGCAGACATGGCTTCTACACCAAGCTAAGCAAGTGCCACTTTGCCCAACACAAAGTGAATTTCTTAAGACACTACGTGTCAGACCAGGGTCTCCACATGGACAACGCGAGGATCACTGCTATTGTGGTGTGGCCTGTCCCCACATTCGCCAAGTAACTTTGCAGCTTCCTAGGCCTCACTAGCTACTATAGTAATTTCATCCAGGGCTACGCTAGGTATTCCTACGTCCTTACCTCCACCCTCCTCCGAAAGAACTTGCCATGGGCTTGGACACCCCTCCACGAGGACGCCTTCCGCACCCTCAAGAAGACGGTGACATGCGCAACGGTTCTTCACCTACTCGATTTTGATCGCCTTTTTATCCTTACGACCGATGCATCAGACTTTGTTGTAGGAGCAATGTTGTCTTATGTTTTCCCCTCCTCTCCTGATTCCTCTCATCATTGCATCCCTCGCTTCCCACCCCCTACCCCTACCACTGCTTCCCGCCTGACGCTTACTCGTCCAACTACTGACGAACATTTTATTGACAATTCTCCTACCATCGTCGAGGACGACACTGACGAGTCTCGCTCAGATGATTGTCCGATAGCCTTCTACTCCCGTCAACTCCTGCCCGCCGAGATAAACTACACTGCTGATGGATGTGGGTTCTCGCAGTAGTTTATGCCGCTCGGCACTGGCGTCACTACCTCCAAGGGGCACCATTCATGGTGCGCACGGACAACTCTGTTGTCCAGACTTTTCTGACAAAGTCGAAGCTCACTCCCCGACAGGCTCGCTGGTGGTGCGACCTATCCGAGTTTAGTTTCACCATTAGCACATCAAGGGTGAGACTAATCGGGTCGCAGGATGCCTTATCCCGGTGCCCTGACCATGATCAGGAGTAGATCCAGCTCGCTGCCATCTCGGTCACCACCGTCCACCACTCGGTGATCGACGAGTTTCGCACTCAGTACCGCCACTGCCCCGACTATCCCGACATCCATGCGACCCTTCGGAATGGCAAGACCATCCCGAACTACTCTCTCGGGGACAACGGACTTGTGTACTGGCACGGTTCGCGGAGCACCAGAGAGCCCCATATTTGCGTTCCCTTCACTGGACAGCTACGTGTCCGGGCAATAGCAGAGTTTCATGACCAGGCAGCCGCCGGTCATATGGGCTTCCACAAGACGTTGGCTCGTGTGAGCCGCCTGTACGTCTTGTCAAAGCCCAAGGACTTTGTGAAGGACTACGTCCCAGAGTGTCCCACCTGTCAGGAGGTGAACAATGTGAACCACATGCCTTATGGTTTCCTCCAGCCTCTTCCTATTCCTGAGGGTCGTTGGCAGTCCATCTCGATGGACTTTATCGGTCCTCTTCGCCCTCTGACCCCCCGCGGTCATGATGCTATCCTGGTCGTCGTCGATCACTTCACGAAGCGTGCATGCTTTGTTTCGTGTCGCTATGCCATCAGTGCACGTGAGGTCGCCAACATTGTGTTTGACCGAGTTGTGCGTGACCACGACTTACCTCTGAGCATCATATCTAACTGTGATCCGTGCTTTACCAGCCGATTCTGTCAACGGCTCCACGAGGTGTATGACACTCAGCTCCACTTCTCCTCGTCTTACCATCCCCAGACTGATGGTCAGACCGAGGTTACGAACAGGACTCTTGGAGACATTCTCCGAAAGATTGTCCGTGACGACCAGTAGTGGGATCTCAATTTTGCCCACGCTGAGATAGCCTACAACCATGTCGTCTCGCCAGCCATGGGGATGTCGCCTTACTATTGCGACCTTGACTATCACCCTTGTGTTCCCGCGGACTTCCTTCGACCGTCACAAATGCAACCCGACACGAGTTGTCCCACGCTGGATGATTGGGTTGCACACATGATATCGATCATGAAGACCGCGCATGAGCACATAGCCGCTTCTCAGACTCGCATGGCCGCACGTGCGAACCGATCGAGGATGGATCATCGATTCAAAGTCGGTGATGATGTGCTTATCGACACCCGCCACTTACAGCTCGAAGCGAACACGCTTTGCAAGTTTCGGCGTCTCTTCTTTGGCCCATGCCGCATTCTCTAGGCCGTCGCACCTGATACGGCTTCTAACCCAGTCAACTTCCATGTGAAGTTATCCGACTACCTACGAAAAACTCGTGTGCATGATGTCTACCACGTCTCGTTACTGCGTTCCTACCGCAGACCGTCTGAGCGTTTCGCTGGACAGCCATACGAGCGTCCTCCACCCATCATGGTGGACGGCCACGAGAAGTCATTGGTCACCCAGTCACCGACGACAACCCTCGTCAAGTCGAGTATCTTATACGTTGGAAGGTTACCCTGATGAGGAGGCTACTTGGGAGCCCCTCGATGCTCGCATGTTGGTGCGTGCTTATGACCGTGCTCGTCGTGTTGGGTTGACTGACCCTCCTCCTTCTCCCTTAGGTGAGGAGACTGCTGAAGTCGAGCCTGCTTCATCTGAGGCAGACCTTCAGCAGCAGCCGGATGCTTCTGAGCATCCACAACGCACTCGTTGTCGTCCTGCTCGATACGACGATTGACTCTGACTTATCTTCCCACGTCTTTGACTTCTCAGTACTCCATCGACTCTTGTTTTGTTACTTCATCTCATCGACATTGCGACTCTTCCTCGAAGGCATTCCGAACTTCTCATTATGGACGTCATCGAGAGCTTCATGGACTTCGCCACGATCAGTTCTTCCTACTTCAGACGTCGTCACTCTCTTACCACCTTACCCTGTACAGTACCCTGGTTGTGTCACATGATGGTCTCCCTTCGCTGGGTTCCTTTGAGTTGGGTTCTCCCTTGGTATATGCATAGGCATCGGGACCATAGCGTTGCTTTGGCTTCCCAACTTACGGATTTAGCTCCGACTTCCCCCACCTTAAAAGTCATTTGCATGATTCCCTTACCCATCACTTTTTCTACCCGTTGTCGTCCCTCACGCCCTAGTTAGGCAGTCTTGCATGCTTCATCTCGGTGCGCCCAATATACCAGGTTCGCTTATTCCCTTGCATGGTCGACCCTCCATAGCGGTCACCCCTTTAGTCGAGCGTTACCCGCCCTGATGGTTTATCTGTTAGGGTCATTGGTTCTGTTCGCTCCCAGTTCCCTACCCTCATCGAGCCTGATGACATGTGCCTCCCTGTCATTATGTGTGGATACCCTTAGGAGTTTATCGACCCCTAAGCTGCATTCGCCACCCTCAGAGACCATCCCACCCTTTGGTTTGCGACACACTTCTCCTGTGACATATGGTTGTCTTGTTGTTGCTTTGTTGCTCTTAGACAGAGGCTACTGCCTTTAACATTCTAGGATTTAGTTGTCATTACTTTCTGTTTTCCGAGGACATGTATACTAGTTAGTTGCTTCTGCTTTTACTTAGGCTGTTAGCTGTGACATTGTTGTTTTTTGTGACATTTTTTATCCTAGGTTGCATCACATGGACTCAGCATGGAGCTTGTTCCGCATCCTAGACCACTCGGGTTTTCTTTTCTTTGGTAGAGTTCCACTTCTTGACAGAATTTACGCGATCCATCACAGGCCGAGGATCGTGTAGTGGACCTCTGGTTGGCCTGTGAGACCAGCCCCTTGGCCTGTTCTCACAAGCCTGTGTTGTATTCGGGGTAGTCCAGTCCAGGCCGGTACCTTTGTCGGTACCAGCCAGTCCAGTCCAGTCCTATCGGTCCGCTGGGGTATACCCCAGCTGTTGTCTGTTTTTGAGATCATTCTACATTGGCACATTTGGAGTCCAGCGTGGGAGCTGCGCTGTGCCATCTCGCTCCCCCTTCATCCTCCATCTCCATCTCTATCCCAGGCGGAGCACCACACCTGGTGGGTCCGCCACAACGCTGGACCCGTTTTCCAGCAGGTGAGGCTCCCCACCAATAGATTGGAGCAACCAGGCCGCGAACTAAGGGAGGATGCTCGTATTACCTTGCCTAGTGACACTGGATTGGTTTAAAAAAAAAAAAAAAAAAAAAAAAAAAAAAGGTTGGGTAAAACCGAGACCAATGGTGGCGAAAGAGCAGTATCTAAGGTTTCAGCGATAGAGCAACACAGAGAAGTCGCCCTCAGATGGTAAACAAGAACGGCACAGAAGAGGGGCGTAACTCGTAGGTAGAAGGAAGAAGGGGCAGATGACACAGCACCAGGAATAGACAGATGGCATTCGGCGCCCTGACTAAGGGTGAAGAGGACTAGCTAGCATCTGCAAAGGTTCCGGAAGCTGAAGTAGTCATATAGGTACTCGGTGGAAGCTTCGAAAAAAAAAAAAAGAAAGCCAGCTGTTATTACAACGGGATATCTGTTCACATGAACATTCACAATGTTCAGGGACGCTGGACCCGCTTTCCAGCAGGTGCTGCTCCCCACCAATAGATGGAGCCTCCCGGTCAGTGCTAGAGATGTTTGCTCTCATCAGCACCCCTAGCATTTGCTCGGGTTTATTGTTAAGAAAAAAAAAAAAAAAAAAAAGGAGAAAACTGTCCTTCCGGAATCTGTGGACTGCACCTAAGAACAAAAAGAGATGCTGCAGCGGCGGTACTCTTCACCAGGCTATAGACCCGGGCCTGTTCGGCCTGTGGGACCAGGCTGTCGGCCTGTTCTCGCTTGCCAGGTATTATGTCCAGTCTGCTAGAAGGTAGGTACCAGCCAGTGCAGTCCAGTCAGTCCGCTGGGGACTAACTTATTCCCCTCCTGCCTCACAAGCATCCCTCTGCATGCAAGGCCACAATATAGCCCAGGGGCTGTGTATCTGTGCCCCCATGGTAAGTCAAGGGTCTGAAGGTAAAAACTTCATTGATTTATGGAATGCTTAGTACCCAGTGGTCGGCACTCGGCCGTTTCATGGATGTCATCTGAGGGATGAGGCCACCATACAAAGGGCCTCGCCACGTGGCATGCAACGAAAAAGAAACGCGTGCATCTGCCCGCGAGAGGCGACAAAATTAGGTTTGTTACTATTTATAGCAAACGGATGAAGAACCTGTTCATTTTCTGTGGTAAGATGCACTCTTTCGTTTTTCGTTTCGTGTGCCGTGCGAGTACGCCCAAATTGCTGGGTGACAATTTCAGAAAGTCCAGGGCCACGTCCCACTTGCACGAAGATAGAGGGGTAGTTCTCGAGTAAGCATGGCGCGCTGCCATCCAATTTGAAATCTCATGGCCCGGATGACTCTGAAAATGAAGGCACATGATGGAGCTATACCCCAGTAAAGAGGAAGAAAGTAGGGGGGCTACTACAGCCTACGTGGAAAAGAAAAGAAAAAAAAAAACGGCACAAGATTGTGCATGAGAAACGCCTGTGGAAGGAGATCTCCAAGAAGAGGAAAAGAAATGGTGAGACATGGGCCGTTGCTCCACTACTAGTCACCAAATGTGGAAAATGAGAATGAATCTTCGGCTAGAACATGGGAAGATACACTGCCATATTTTATGTCTTTTGTGAATGTGGTGGGAAGATACACTGCCATATTTTATGTCTTTTGTGCATGTGGTGAGTAGTGGGAGCGAGGCCCATGCGGGGTGCAAGAGGAAGGGAGGAATGTGTGGCTGTTATTGTTGTTGGAGGTTGGAGGTTGGAGGGCAGACAGAGAACAAATTGCAATCAAAGAAGGGAAATTTTGAAGCTCACTTGTGTCCAATTATGATATGTTTGTTGGATCTGCACCAAAGGACAAAGGCAACTTTTTCTTTTTTTTTGGTGCAATCCTTTCTAGACCACCAATATGCACTCCAGCAAAACAAAAGGTCCCAAAAAAAGAAAAAAAGGAAAACAAAAAACAAAAGGCCCAGACATAGCAAGGATTGACAGATTGAGAGCTCTTTCGTGGTTAGAGCACCGGTTGGTACGCGGTTGCGGGTTCAAAACTCCATTGCAGCCTCGCGCAAGGACACCAGCAAGGGCGTTAGAATGACACATGGCTGGCACACACTCCCTTGGGCTGACGCATGGTACTATTACAGACATTGCCTGCGCACCACCCAAGGGTTGTTCATGGTGTTGTATGTTGGTTCCGAGTTCCGCAGGGGTTGCTTGGGGGTGTTGGTCTTGCGTGTTCTGTTGATGTCCCCAGTCTGGCATATCACACGTTCGTGCCATTTCCGATAGTCGTTCATACGGTAGAGTCATTCGATTACATGTTACAAGGTCACGGGTTCGAGCTTGGTTTGGACCTTGGGGGGGTTCCTTGTCCAGCTTGCCCCGTTCTCTCGTCGATATACACACATGATGCTGTCTGTACATCTCCATACATAGATTTACCGAGCACACACAGCCTTCGGGCATACACATAGCTTGCGAACTATACATCGCCTACGGGCTATGTACACAAGTATCGACACATGATGCTGTCTGTACATCTCGATACACAGATTCACGGAGCATACACAGCATTCAGGTATACACATAGCTTGCGAACTACACAACTATCAGACTGGGGGGGTCTATTCACTGGGTGGGGTCTAGTATCTGCAGTTCGTTCAGGTAAGGAGTTCCTACTGACATTCGGATAGAACTGTCTGGTGGCTATATAAAGCTTAGACCCTAGGGTAAGGGTACGGATATAAGTCGCTCAGGCCAGTCCGAGTTCCACCTGGCCTTGGGTAAGCTAGGGGAAGAACGGTAAGACTGCTTCAGTGGGTGCTACCCTGTTTGAACCTAGGGTCTAGAGTCTCTTGGGGCCTGCAGTAGATTGTCTGGGCCTGGCGTCCAAAGTTCCCGTTCGACAAGGCTCGTCCGATTCCGCTTCCACCATGGCTGGGCAACCTATCAACCCTGGTGCTTATCACTGCCGTTCGGTCCAAGTTGCCTGCCCAATGGTAGGGTAATGGTCCTGAGTGCTGGCCACACTGAGGTAGGATAGTGGGATAGGGGGTGCGCTAGGAGTATTGACATGAGGATGGGATGGGAGGTGGTCTCATATTCCAGGACACCCATGGCCCACAGCTCCAGGTGATCGCTGTGTACTCAGTGACTGGGGCCTCTACAACACCATGGACTTTTAAAAGAAACCCCAAAAAAAAAAGAAAAAAAAGGAGCTCTTTCGTGATTCTATGGGGGGGGGGAAACAAAAAACAAAAAACAAAAAACTAGGTAAATATAGCCACCGCGCACGCAGGTTCATTTTTCTTTGGTGCGCACCAGTAGTGGTGGTTTAGGCCGCCAGTACATGGCCCCAGCCTTGCAGAAAATGAATTCGTCCCCACCACCACAACTTTCAGGTCAGGGCCGGCGTTCATAAATTTCATCAATGGCCTTTGCCGTGTTTCCGGTCTTCGAAAGTCGAGGTGAGGGGCCGTTGGCCAATGTATGCCCGTGTACTTTTTTTTTTTTTTTTTTTTAATGGGAACAAGGCTCCAATCTATTCGTGGGGGAGCAGCACGTGCTGGGAACCGGGCCCAGCGTCCCATATGGAAATTTACATAGAAGTTTGAAAGTTTGAGATACCGGGGCCATTACCCGGCTTTAGCTAAGAAAAATTTGAGCTACTTAGAACATTACTACGACAAGCTTCAAAAATAGGCAAAGTTCAGAAACAACTCAGAACCCCCCCATCAATCCTCTTTACCTCACTCCAGAAAGACTTACTGCAGCAGAGCCACAATCTCATACCCTATTTCCATCCTACGAGCTAGCCCCCTCACTAACAGGAC
Organism: Chara braunii; assembly: GCA_003427395.1. NCBI lineage: Eukaryota > Viridiplantae > Streptophyta > Charophyceae > Charales > Characeae > Chara > Chara braunii. Next base: position 523,306 of record BFEA01000669.1, on the reverse strand, counting down.
GCTTGATATCCAACCATCTACTTCTCCCGCCCATCTCTTTTTTGAGAAAAATTAAGAAGACCTCCCCCTGACAGCATTAATTGCCCCGGAAACCAGGGGATTTAACTGAGCAGGGACGCCCTTTGATAATAGGTCAAATATTGGAAAATATGGAAACATGCAACCCCTGGAACAGTCAACCCAAAAGATCCTGCCTCCATCATCGAAAGGAAAAACCTCAAATTGTTCCAGGTGAAGTTAGTAGCAAGTGGCCGGTACCCGGCAAGATACTTGGTGCCAATCGCATCCACCCCAATTCCCTCCGTCCCAACCTCATTTGTCCTTCCTAACTCTGTCCTCCTAAAGAATTTCAAAGGACCGATTCTCAGCAGGGGGTGAGCACCATTATCACCCCGAAGTTCCTTGCCCCCACAAGAACTCCAGTCTTCGTCCTCAAAGGGGTGAACTGGCGCGACCCAATGCCAATCGAGCGAGAGCTCCCCCTCATCAGACGGTACCCATCGGACAACCTAAACTACCCAATGCCAATCGCATCTGATAAGAGCTCTCCCTAGCCGGTACCCGTCAAGCAGCCCTATTCCATCCCCCTCTTCGTCCTTGCAAATAATCCTTTCATGCCCCTTCCCCCTACTTCAAAACAAATCCCCCAAAACCCTACAAGATACTTCACTTGACTATCACATGGGGCCCTTGTTAAGACCCTGGCGAAACTCTGACGAGAATAGGACAAATTCAGGAAAACAGGCAACCCCAGAAACAGACAACCCAAACAATCCCGCCTCCATTATCGGAAGGAAAAACCTCATTCGTCCTCCCAAACTCCGTCCTCGTAAAGAGTCCAAAGGACCTCATCTCAGCAGGGGGCGGACACCATCATCACCCTGAAATTCCTTGCCCCCACAATAATTTTAGTCTCCGTCCTCAAAGGGGTGAAACAACACTACCCAACGTCCATCGCGCCAGGACCCACCCTCATAAGTCGGTACCCATTGGACAACCTCAACTACCCAATGCCAATCGCATCTGATAAGAGTTTCCCCTAGCCGGTACCCTATAGAAAGCCCTATTTCATCCCCTCTCCATCCTTGCGAAGAATCATTTAATGCCCTTTGCCCCCTACTTCAAAACAAATCCCCCAACCCTACAAGATGCTCCACTTGACCATCCCATGAGGCCCCTATTTAAAATTCTGACGGAACTCTGACGAAAAAAAATAGGTCAAATTCTGAAAAACAAATTATCTAAACAAAAACAGACTCGAATACTTCTGGAATTTTTAATTGAGATGTCCAAAATGGACTTCCGATTCTAAATTCAGAATATCAGTAAGAAAAAATTCAAAGTTATAGTTTTTAAGAGTTACTGCTTAGGAGATCAGAGAATTGCAATTTTAACTATGATGACAAACTAGAAATCGAGGTTATGTAATTATTTGATATAAAGGTAACGAAAGATTTCTTGATGGGATTACTTTGAAGAAAATACGTTAAGAATTTATGTGATGAGAATATGAAATATGAAAAATTACAGAACTAGATTTATGATTGTGGTAATACAAATTTTAAAACGGGAAATAAGAATTTAGAGTTGTCTAAGTTAGAGAAAACAGAGGATTACCAATGCGAGTTTAAAGAATCGGGATACTTTTTAACAGATCACAATCGTGAAAGCAAAATCATTCAAAAAACAACCTCTGGAAGAATATCAGAAAAAGACACCAGCCACAAATTGTCTATCCCTTGAATCTAAACAAAGAATCGCAATTACGATATCTCAAGGAAAAAAAAAAAAAAAAACATGACAAATCAAAAGACGGACAGTGATACACAAAAGACACAACCCAAATCACAGACAGTAACTCTAGCTTCAGCTCGAAACAGAGACGTGGCAGCAACCCCATGCGATGTCACTAAACACTGAACCTCTAATGATGTCCGCATCTCAAAATCCCATGATGTCATCAGCTGAGGATGAAACTTCCACCTACCGCCTCTTTTGTCATTAACAGACCGAGCAAAAAACCTCCTCTTACACTTTACGTTAATCACGTTGCCCCGTTGTCACTAAAAAAACGCAATGAACTTCGTCGTCTAAACTCACCCCCTCCGTCTTTGTGGGAGGGAGCCAACCTCCCCCCTCCCCCCGCTAGCCATGACAACCTCGCCAGCATGTGAAACCCTTTCACCAGCGAACGAAGCGCTAAGCAGGCACCAACCTGCCAAGCAGAAGATGCTATCGTCCGACCTCGTCGAACCTGTTGATGAGTGCCATAGGGGGTTCAAACCACAAAAAAACGCCACAAAGTAACCACCGGTGCAAAAAAAATAAAAAATCAAATAAAAAATAAAAAAATCAGGAGGAGGAAGGGGTCGTGTCCATCCCGCTTGTTGCGCCCTCCTCAGCATTAGTCTTCCCTCCACTCCGCATCTCAATAGAATGGGGTTACCTCCACAAACATATCCATCTCCGCAGTTCCCGCCTCCCAAAAAACATCTGCCATGCCCAACTGAGCGCCACTACCCTTCCTTCATAGCACCACCACCTGTACCCTAACTTTTCGGACGCCAGCAAAAAAAGGCCCGGCGGCGCGGCGCGACCTCGCCCCTGACAGTGGACAGTGGTCTGTATGCCCGTGTACTGGTGGTTTGACCAGCAAAAAAACTGCGTCAGACGTACTAGTGGTTTAAGCCGACAGTACCTTTCCTCGCTTGAAAGAAAATATACGCCGATTAAACCACCAGTACTTCCTAGAGTCATGCCCGTTAACGCGCCACGATTTTAGGAAATGTACCGGCTACTAAAGGAGCACCCAAATTCATCCAACTAGAAACGTTTCTACTTTTTTTTTTTCTGCGCTCGATGGCTGGGCCAAGTACTGGTGGTTTAACACGGGCAACTTTTGGGGTCAGGCCACCCTTGATAAATTTCATCGGTGACCCGTGTTCCGCTTTGGGCCTACAGAAGTCGTGGTGAGGGGCATGTGGTGGCCTATATATGCGAAAGGTACTGGTGGCTTAACTAGCAGTTCGTTGCCCTAAGGCTGCAGTATAGTGGACTTTGATGTCTGTATCAAGGTGTCGGATTTTTGGCGGCGGGCGACTAGGACGCAAAGTGGTTTCTTAAGGGGCAACAAAATTTGGGGGACCGGTCCTTGCCGAAATTGTGGACTACCTACAACTAGCTCTGGTAGAATCGGGACTTTTGGAAAAAGGAAGGACCGGTCCTCGGGTGGAAGTGGACCCCAAAAAGAAGTGGGGGCCGTTGGACCGGTCCTCGGGTAGGAGAAGACCCCCAAAACAAGTGAGGGCATGTGAACTGCAAAAGGGCCCTCAGGCCCAGACGTTGAGGCCCGTCTTCTCAAACAGCGAGGCTCGGCACAACGAAATTGACGTTTTGCAAGAGGCAGCTTTGGCGATTTTCTGTGCTCGGACGAACCCGCAGAAAAATATGAAATTTTGAAAATCCCTAGATGAGGTCGTGTTCTTTCCAGGAATAATATTATAACATTTTTAAAAAATTAACTAGACTGCGAAATAATTATCGCGCCGATTCGGCACATTTTCCATTTTCGCCACTCAGCCATGCATGGGCCAACTAAAAAAGTACTCCAAATTCAGTGAGTTTTCGCTCTCAGAAGAATGCGTGAAAAAACCTAAAAATTGGAATACTCGTAGATTTCGTTGTGATCTTTCCAGGAAAAATGCTCAATAAAATTTGACGAATCATTCCAACTATGAAATAGATCAAGGCCGCAATTTTACCCATGTTTCAATTTTGCCATTCAACATCTCTCTCTCTCTCTCTCTCTCTCTCTCTCTCTCTCTCTCTCTCTCTCTCTCTCTCTCTCTCTCTGTGTGTGTGTGTGTGGTAGGCCCCCCTCCCTCTCTCTCTATCTCTCTTTCTTCTCTCTCTCACTCTGTCTCTCTCTCTTTCTCACAGTCTCACTCATATCAATAATT
>BFEA01000669.1:502355-513774 GCA_003427395.1 Chara braunii | reverse complement strand
TGTGTGTGTGTGTGCACACGCACATGCTTTGTGCGTGGACGTCCACTCCACAGCCTTTGGCGCTTCTCACCACATACACGAAAGACAAAAACTATGCGGATGTATTTTCCCATGTGCTGGGGAAAATACATTTTCGTTTTCCACATTTTGTGAGGTGGAGCAACGCCCAACGACGGGCACTTCCGAAACTTCTGGCAGATTGTCATCATTGCAGGACCTTTCTACACGAATATTTTTTTTTTTTTTTTTTTTTTGCAGTTCTACACTGTTTTCAGAATTGCTAAGAAAAGCTTCGAAATGGTGTCACACGGGGCCACCCCCCGCCGCACCACGCCGCACCGCGCGGCACAGGTGTAGGAATCAAAACCCCGTGATAGTGGGACTTGGCCACCGGGATCTCTAGCGCGGCAACGAAACTTGGGCCCCGCCAATATATTTTCGCTTTGAAACTACCGCGACGTGCTATTTTTGAAACTTACCCTTTTTTGGAAACTTACGCTTAATAGATTGTCCTTCGGGACATCCTTCAAAAAGGATTGGGACGATACAGAGAAAGGTAAATTAGCAAATGCCCCGTGCGCAAGGACGACCCTCATAAATCGGGAAATGGTCCCGCCAAAAAAAAAAAAAGAGAAAAGAAAAAAAAAAACAAATGCCCCGTGCGCAAGGACGACCCTCATAAATTGAGAAATGGTCCCGCCAAAAAAGAAGAAAGAAAAACCTATGCTTGAGAAACTGACAACGACTCGATTGAGTTTTCTAGCAAAAAAAGAAAAAGGTTTTCTAGCAACGCAACAGTTCACCAATGCTTGGCACATCAACAACAATTCGAAGGTGGGTGGGGACAGTGCTGAAGTTCGGCCATGCACCGGGGAAAACTATCACGTCGAATTTTTGTCTTTATTTTTGTTGTTTTTTTGTTTTTTTGGAGGGGGGGTGGGGCGGGGAAGAGGTGGGGGGGCGCGCTAAGGGTTAAGAAATTCTTAGTTTTAAGGGGTGGGTGGGGACAGTGCAGAAGTTCGGCCATGCACCCGGGAAAACTATGACGTCGAATTTTTGTCCTTTTTTTTTTTTTTTTTGWTTTTTTGRGGGGGGGGGAAGRGGSGGGGGGGGGGGSCGCGCTAAGGTTTTTTTTTTTTTTAATTTTAATTGCATCCAGCTCTGCTGAGAATGAAGGAATATTTCTAAGGAGCTCCACTATGTACATGGATTGCCGCGGGTTTTTTTTGTTTCTAGGGCTGGGCACCCTTTCCGGGCAGCGTTGAGCTTCCTCAACGCCCGAATCTGGACGTGTTCGTGGAGATGTGCGGTTGAGAAAACTCTTAGCGATTTCTGCACATATACACATACATGTCCAGATTCAGGCGTTGAGGAAACTCAACGCTGCTAGTGGGACCTGGCCCCCGGTTATTTTACCCAAAGCCGGTCAGTTAGATGATGATAAAGACAACCGTCACCCGTACTCAAAAAAAAAAAAAAGGAAAAAAAACGAAAAAGGTAAAGAACAAGGAGAAACCCACTGGAGGTGGTGAATTGACAACTGGCAAACAATATCCGAAATTCAATTATAATAAAGAACAGAAGAACTTTAAGAAAGGTTAATTTCCTTCGCGTTTTATTTCTCCCTCTATCCGTTTCCCGTTTGTGGCGGAGTTCATATCTATAATTCACGAGTAATATGTGGATGGGTGTATCATTCAGCCACACGGGCTCGATGTTTACCTTAACTATTGATATTAATAAATATGAATATTAATATTATTTGAGTTGCGAGACATTTCCCTTTTTAATAATGAATAGAACACGTGTATAATTCGATAAAGGGAAAGGAACGTTGGTAAAGATCAAGTCGCAGCCGTTGATTCATCGGAGTATTTACATGATATTAAAATAAAAAAGTGTTGATATAGTTGGAGCCCTTGATTCATCGAGGGCCTGGATCTTTCCATTCTGCAAGCCTTAACAAGAACTTTGCCCCCCTCACTCTCATAAGCTTAAAAAGGAACACAAGGACCGGTTTAAATTAAAAATAAAAAAAGAAGGGAAAAAGAAAAGAAAAAAAAGAGAAAGAAAGAAAGAAATGTGTTGTGAATTCGTTTCGATTGCCCTTTTTCTGAAGACAAATCAGAATTTCAGGTTTTGGATGCCGCACCGTGCCTTCAAGTCGTACGGGGGCACGGTTCCACTAGCACAGGAGTTGTGTAAAATGTCCGCAAAAAACACCTGTGAGGCAACTGGGGGAAATCGCCTGAGACGAGAAAATGAAGTACTCGAAGGGGTTGGTATTGACCTCCCTTTTTTTTTTCCGGGTCTATTGCAACCCATTGAGTACTTCATTTTTGGCGCAGAATACAAGACAAGAATGTGCACGCTTCAGTATGGCAAACCGTTACTTCAGTGTACCTATCCGGCGCACAAAGGGTCTTGGTCACAGCAATCGTTGGGTAGAGCTTCTATCCCAACAGCGCAGTGAAGCAATGAATCGAGATGAGAGGCCGAAGGAAAGAAAAAATAAAAGAAAAGATTCGACGGTTGTCTCCCAGGGATCAGGACCGTTGTTTTCCTGGGATCGGGACGGTTGGTTCCCTGCCTGGGATCGGGATCGGGACGCCACCAGTTGTGCTCTCCACGGTTCCACTATATTTTTCAATGATTCAGAAGAGCAATTGCGCCCGAGTCTGTCTCTTTCTCTTTGGCAACGAGTCTTCGCCGTCTTCTGCGTCGAACTCCTGAAAAAACATGCTCCCGTCTGTCCGCCCTCTCTGGCGAGTCTCGGTGTGGTGGCGTTCAAAAAAAAACGGGTCGTCTTGACGAGTTTGCGTGGTGCGTGATGATGATTGGTTTTGAGTCTCTCGGCGGCACAGCACTGGCACCACGTGCGCATTGGAACGGAAGTGCCGGAAGAACTTTATGTGAACTAGACACATTGCTATCCTTCACAGCACTGCGTTGTGCATGCAGGTGCATGCATGCGATATGCAATCAACGAATGCTTCGCCCACATTTCTGAATGTGATCGAGTGACACATGAAAACGCACGTGCACGCCGCGATGGAGCTCAGAGAAGGGGGGGTGGGGGGAAGAAACATCTGCCACGTGGTCGATCATGATGATCATAGTCGCATGCTATCCTTCACAGCACTGCGGTTGTGCATGCATGCATGCGATATGCGATCGACGAATGCTTCGCCCACATTTCTGAATGTGATAGAGTGACACATGCAAATGTACGTGCAAGATGGGAACTAACGCATGCACGACGTGGACTGACACATGCAAACGCACGTGCATGTCCGCGATGGAGCTCAGAGGAGGGCGGGGGAAAGAAACAACTGCCACGTGGTCGATCATGATGAACATATCGCATGCAAACCGACGTAGAGCACGTCCAACAAGATAATGTCTATTTTTAGGTCATATTCTTACTCGTTTGTCGCTGTTATCTGCATGCGATCGCAACCGTCGAACGTGCGATCGTGATCGTCGAAGGTTTGATGTGCATGTGATCTTGATCGAGCGGGGTAGGGGAAAGCATCACGTGGTTCACGTCCACGTGATCCCTTGATGACGTCAATGCGAAGCGAGTCTTTCCGGTCGGACCATGCTATTTTTTTGTCGCGACGTTTTGAGGACGTCGCTACCGAAATGTCAGAGGGAGGGAACATCTGACACGAGCCTGTGGGAAGCTGTCAGGGGGAAGCACCTGTCTGCAATCCTGACCAGGTGCAAAAACCTGTGAAAACAGGACCGTTCAAGTTCTGGTGGACATCTTTGTGTGCCCTGAGAGGTAACAACCGACAGCTGCCGTTGCCGTTGTCGTCAACACGTGCTCAGATCTGCCGACAGGTCGTGAAACCAACAAGTACACCTTTTTTCAGGGTCTCTTTTTTTTCTTCTTCTGTTTTTATTTTCCGGCTATTCTCTCCTCGTGCTTCCGGCGACCCCCTTCGCATTGCTGTTGATGTCAACACCTGAAGCCCGTTGGTTCAATGCTGCAACACACATGTAGCTGCGGATGGGCACATGCCATGGAACTGCAGATCGGCAGGTCGAGGGCTCAAAACTTGGCCGGGAGGAGGGGGCGGGGGGGGAAGACGGTAGTATACAGAGACTGCTGAGAGTAATAATGACCGAATGATAGTGAGGAGCAAGAGGAGCATGGCGCCTGCTGCGGAAGGATGACAGGTACGAATGGAGAAAGGGGCAAAAGGGGTTAAAGTGAACCAGAAGAAAAAAAGAATAGGGGGAAAAAAAGAAAAAGAGAGTGAGCTGGGAACTTGTATAACACCTGATGTGGCCCTCCATGACTATTGTCTCCACCTAAAGATAGGTTCGAGAAGGGGGTTGGGTTGGATAGGGACCGGTTAGAGCTAACTCACATCTGTTTTTTGTGGAGGCAGGCTGGGTTGAGAAGGGTTTTTCGTTGTGTGGGGACCACTCCACGTACGGGGGACGACCCATGGACCTTGGCCCACGACTATTGCTTGTAGAGCCAGTTTGGGCTGAGAAAGGGTTTAGGTTACGCAGGGACTGGTTCTGACGGATGACCCGCAGCTCTTGCTTAAAGAAACTATACCTTGGGAAAGATCCTACCTTCTGCCTGAGGCCCAAAAAGGGCCCCAAAGTCTTTAAAGGGTGGAGTTTTTTAGGCCGCCTGATCTTGATGATCTGATGGTGGGTCAAGATCAGATCTTCGAGATAAGGCGGCCCTTTCAGGACTTTGGGGCTCTTTTTGGGCTAGTAGGCTTGACCTTCCTTTCAGGACTTTGGGGCTCTTTTTGGGCTAGTAGGCTTGACCTCGGGCGTTCCGCGGCTTGTTGCAGAGTAATCTTGTTGCTGGCTTTTGTGATCGATCAAAATAATTGATGAAAAATATTTAGTAAATTTTAAAAGAAATTGAAAATGAAAGTGAAAAGTGCTGCGTGCTGAGGAAGTGGTGGCAGTGAAACAATGCATTTCTTTCTCCCTGCTGCGACCGGTGGGGTCTAGGGGTGTTTTGGCGCAGTGGGCCAGGTCCTGAAATAAAAGTACCAAATCATTCGAAAAATGGTGGGGGGACAGTAGGGGTTTAGACCAGCAGTGCTTGGCCCAGCCATTTTTTCGTGGTGGGTAACCTTTGAGTTTTGGGGGTCTGCCTACCATAACACAACTCAATGACTGGCGGCACCAGCCAAAGAAGCCTGCCTGCCGTTTTGGGTTTGTGTTGTGTTTTTCTGTGGGGAGGGTGATTCTGGGCTCGGCAGAGGCAGAGGTAGGGCCAATAGCACCCAGTCTGGTGGTTTAAAATGCCCCATGCGGACTGAGGTGGTGGTTTTTGCAGCTAAGCCCTGCCGGCACATCTGTTGAAACGCTAACTTTCAGGTCTCAACCTACCGAAAGCAAAAGGTGGCGGCAGCACCAGCCAAAAAAAAAAAACAACTCGATTGCTCGCCAGTACCTGTTCAGCAGAAATCGGCATCGGCATCGGCGTGCATCAGGGAAACGAGGCCCGGAAATACTGGCGATCCAGGTAAATAAGTGGTTTTAAGGTGTGGTAGATGTAGGGGCTGTCTCTTATACACATCTAGATGTGTATAAGAGACAGGTTTTAAGGTGTGGTAGATGTAGGGGACCAGGTGTAGTGTTTATTTGCCAGGTTGGTTTTTGCGGGTTGCAGTTGTCCTGGGACCGGGCATTGCTTTTTTGAATCGAAGGAGCCGCAAAATTGTAGGACTACCCAAAAAAAAAAGGAAGGAAACCGTTGCTAGTTGCTGCGGTTGAGGCTTAGGACCTCATGTGATTTTGCCATTTTTCCAAATCACTTGACATGTGGCCGACAGATGTTCTGCGACTGATGCCTCAATGAGGTTTTCTCACCCGATATTTTTTTGAGATTGGGTGGCTTGGAGCTCCCCGGCCCGCTCTCCCTCTTTGAAATGGTCGAATGTTTGGGATGTGGGGTCTTTTCAGCTCTGCCGTCTTCACCTGAATAGAATGTCCGGTCATTATAGCCGTATTTGGTGCAGTTTGCAGTTCAGATACAGATATAATGACCGGGTGTTCTATTTGGGTGAAGACGGTAGTTTGAAGTTTCAGCCGAAATATACGAGGCTCTAATATGAGGCTGCAGTTCACAGAAGGGGGGGCACCAGTGTTGCCTTTGCTTCCAGTTCCAACTAGGGGGATGGAGCCTGATGGCAGTGAGGGGCAGTGAGGGCTGGGCTTGCAATCCATTTCTCCTGATTCCTGATGACATGCGGCCTGCCTTTCATCTTGTGCTGACTCTGCAAACCTCAAGGGACTATGCTGACTATGCTGATTAATGAATCTTGTCTGTGTAGATCCCCTTCTATCAGATCTCGTGGGGCCGCATTGGGCAGGGCCCCACTAAGCAAAAAGACTTGGATTTATGGCCTGAATCTGGATCTGCTTGTGGAGAGGTGCAGAAAATCACATTATAATTGTTGATCTGCTTGTCTGCATCTCTGCATATAATGGAGCCGGATTCAAGAGCTTAATTCAATGTTCTTTGCTACCGGTAGTGTGACCTTGCCTGGAGTGCTGGACCTTTTATGAACTGTGATCCTCAGGCTGAACCAGAGTATAGAGATTGAGAGAGACTTTTCTTCGATTGACCTGGCAGTGGGGTAGAAAGAGGACAGGTGGACTGAATTTTTAATGAGGAATAAAAATACTCTTTTTCACCTAATTAGTAATTACTAATTAAATTAGGTTTTGAGCAATGAATAGAGTACTGTTTTTCACGGAGTGTTCATTAGCCTAGTTTCGAACAATGAATATTGATTTTTTTTTTTGTTTTTTTAACCAAGGAGAAAGATGATGGATCGATAGCCGGTATCACATATCGTATCCTGATACAGCAACCTCCCCTCCCTTTAGGTAGGCTACCGTCTGTTGAACACAATGTGCCCTCATTAAGACTGCATTTAACTGGGAAGATGGATTGTATACATCCAGAATCAGGGTGCGTTATGTTCCCATGAAGACGGTGATAGTAAGAAGGTACAGTCAACGTACCCCGTGCTGGACGGATTGAAAATTTTGGAATGAAGGAAAAGGAAGAGATATATAATGTACTTGGAAGAAAGATATCTTAGTGTGTTGATTGTGTTTGGGAAAAAAGGAAAGGATTAGTGTGTTGATTGTGTTTGGGAAAAAAGGGAAGATGTGTATTATTTGTCGTTCGGGAAAAAAGGGAAGATGTGTATTATTTGTTGGACGGATGCGGTGAGGTGGGCAGGTGACAGTCGCCGGGTATCATGGTGACATGACTTGTCTTGTCTCTTGGTGTGGCTATGGTGTCCAGGGTCCCGACTGACTGTGAAGCTGCCACGTGGAGTCTCCACAGGGAGGAAGAACTTGCAGTCTTGGCAGCCAAGCAGATCCCTCGCCAGGAGGGGGGGTTCAGCATCTGGTCGGACAAAGGGTCCAAGAGCATCTCTTGAGCCCTCGTCATCCTCACCGTCATCACGGCCAACTGCCACTTCGGAATCATCAGCAGCAGTCGCGGCAGCAGATGATGACGTGGCAGCTCAGCAGGAAATGGATGAGGTGGTAGTAGACTGGGATGAGTTGAAGGAAGAGGATGAGGAGGAAGTGGATGAGGTTTTTGACATTAAGGAAGAGGCGGAGGAGATTGCAGAGAGAATCAAGGTGGGATAGCTCTATGTCATGTCTCTGTGACTGTATGTATCCATATATATATATAGCCTCCTGATGAGTTGGTGAAACTTTGACGAAACAGTTTGTCACAGCCCCTCCTCGTTTGTTGTCCTCTTCTCCCTCCCCTCCCTCTCTGCCTACGGTTCTCTGTGTGATGATATATATACGTATATATGCACGTATAAAGTTATAACATAAGTCTGTCACAGCCCCTCGTCTGTTCTCCTCTTCTCCCTCTCTGCCTGCAGCCCACTGCGCATTTCTCTGTGATGAGTCGGTGAAACTCCGACGAAACAGTTTGTCACAGCCCCTCGTTTGTTGTCCTCTTCTCTCTCTCTGCCTACGGTTTACCGGGCAGTTCTATTTGTGACGATATATATCTGTTTGTGACGATATATATATATATTGTGACGATATATATACGATATATATATTTTGTATTACTGTAAATGTCTTACAGTTAGCTTTGGTTGCCACCTTCTTATGCATCATGCGACGCCAGGCAATGACCTCAATGACCATCCTCATATTTCTGCCTGTATGTTACACAGACCCGGGCATTATATGGCACTCATTGGTGCAGCTGCCCAGTGGGAACTGTGGGATGGTGGGATGATGATTCAGGCTATTTCCAACGTAAACGAGTTTTTGGGTGCATTGCCGAATCACACTTTATTCTGGATTATTGACCGACTCTCGTGTGACACCTGTCGGGGCAGAGACGCGGTGCGTCTTGGTTGTGGCATTCATCATCTATTCCATCACCATTATCAACTATTGCAGCTGCCGCAGTCTGTGCCAAAGGGTGTCCAACATTCCCTCATTGTACTCATCCCTATCACCCAGACATTCGTTGTCCCTTTTGTGAGCAAGGACGCTATCAGAACTGCATGATGCTGCACTGTGATGAACGTCCTGCTGTTTTCTTGACATGTGGACAGCATGTCCTTTGTCAGGACTGCTTTGATGGCCTGGTCCGTGCTAGCCGTCCTGCTGAATGCTGTGCTGGCGCAGCTCTCCTTGGGTATCCTTGTGAACATCCACGCCACCCTCAGCGTGCCTGTCCTATCTGACGGGGATGGGGGGTCCTCTTCCTAACAGGTCTCAATAGAATCAAGCAGGTCGGGAGCAACACTGATTATAGGACATATAAAGCTTTCGATATTTGGAAAAATGAAAAGAAAAAAAGAAAAAAAGAAAAAAAAATCGAAAAAAAAGAAACAAGAAAATATGGAAAAATATAAAATATGTTTAACTTTGTTGTGACAGTGGCAATTGGTTTATCTGAGGAATGTGTCACTTGCTTTGCTAGGCTAATATGCTTGGTTTCCTCCTTTTCTTTACCTCTTCCTCCTTTTCTTTACCTCTTTGCTTTTTGGCTGCGTGCAAGTGGGTCCTTGTGACACACGGGGATGGGGGCAGCCAGCGCTCAACCTGTCATCCACGTGGCTGGCCTTGTACGTAAGAGGTGATGAACAGGTGGGGCTTTCCTTCTTTTCCTTCCCTTGTTTTGCTTTTTTCTGCCTTTGCGCTCCGATTCCCAGTGTGCAATGGCTGGATTTGGTGCGATTTTGAAGTGCAAACGAGAAATGGTGGTTGTGATTTGGTTTTGAATTTCAGGCTGTGAAAAATAGCCATCGAATTTGCTGATGTATGTCGACTACTTTATACGGAGAGGCAGAGGCAGACGAGTGGCCACTAATGCTGATTTCTTTCATACCATCTGTGTATCTGGCTATTGGGCTATTGTACTATTGGCTATATTGGGGCTATTGGGCTTTATTGGGGCTATTGGCAGAGGAGTGTCCGCTAGTCCGCTAATGCTGATTGTTTTTGTACGATCTCTGTATCTGGCTATTGGGGCTATTGGGCTTTATCGGGGGATTGGCAGAGGAGTGTCCGCTAATGCTGATTTTTTTTGTACGACCTCTGTATCTGGTTATTGGGCTATTGGCTATTCGGGCTATTTGGGCTGTTGAGCTGTTTGGCTATTGGGCTATTGGGGCTATTGGGCTATTGGGCTATTGGTTGTTGAGCTATTGTGTTGTCGGTGAATCCGATTCTCAGGCTTTGAAAGAGGAGAATGTAAAGCTGAGGAAGAAGGTCGAAAAGCGAACAGAACCCCTATTCCAACCCCCAAGGCCAGTTCCGCATCCCGGTGACGGCCAGGGAATCTACGGAAGTGACCCCATGCTAAGTAACTTCCGGAGCCATCTTGAGTATCGGTAAGTTACCTTCTTTTTTTTTTTTTTTTTTCCCATCTCCTCTGGGGTAGTTACCTTCTTTTTTTTTTTTTTTTTTCCCATCTCCTCTGGGGTATTTGGATATTGTTTTGTCAATCTTTTTTAGCATTGCTGCTGAATGGTCTAAGGAGCAGGCAGGAGGAAAGAGGGAGAGCTTTCCTGGGGGGGACTGTGGAAGGTGGGGGCCATTCTACCCCTTTCAGCAGGGGGTTGAAAGCTAACCCCCCACCCCCACCCCCACCCCCCACCCCCCTTTTTACTCTTCCGGAGGAGTCGTGATGTTAGTGAAACTTTGGCTACTCCTGCTCAAGGGGGTTAATTGTAGTTGTTGGGAAGGGGGGGGGGGGGGGGGGGGGTACATGATTATGCAGGAGGAATGTCATTGAGGAGGAGGGGAGGGGGTTGATTTTATGCATGATTGCCATTCTAGAGTTTGTGCAGACGATGTCGATGAAATCGCTGATTGGTTCTGGTATTCATTGAAATTGGAATGATATGCAGGAAACTACCAGAAGAGGACAAAAAGAAGAAAGAAATCTCTAATTGTTATGTAAATGATGTATGTATGTGCTCTGCTATAAGAAGAGGACAAAACGAACAAAGAAATCTCTAATTGTTATGTAAATGATGTATGTATGTGCTCTGCTATACCGATTGGAATGCAGGTTTCAGCGGTACAGGGAAATGAGAGACATGATTGACAAATGTGAAGGGGGCTTGGAGGCCTTCTCCAGAGGGTACGAGAAGTTGGGCTTCACCCGTAGGTAAGTGTGTAATGTAAGGATCCTTGGGAAAAGGGGGGTCCGGAAGAGAAGGGTGGAGGGACGGGAGAGGGGGTTGGGGGGGGGGAGAGGGAAATGGTGGGGGTAGGGTTGCGGGTGGCGAGTGAAACAGCTACCGTGGGTTGGGGAAAGGATGAATTGAGGGAACAATGGTGTGAGGTAAAAGAATTGAGAGCAGAATATAGCATAGTCCGAAAAAGGAAAGTTGACAATGATATTGAATAAATTATATTTAATTAATAATAAATGGACTGCCTTCTTCCCAGAAAAGAACGGGGGCAGGACCAGAAGGCCCTGGTAATAAAAAGAAGTTGGGACAGGGACCGGGATCACAAAGGTGGGACAGGGACCGGGATGACAGAGGTGGGACAAGGATGGGGAAGACAGAGGTGGGACAGTGACCGGGATGACAAAGGTGGGACAGGGACTGGAGGGACCGGGAGAGAATGTGGTTTGGGTTGTGCCGGGTGGGCAGAGGTGGGACAGGGACTGAGATCACAAAGGTGGGACAGGGACCGGACAGGGACCAGGATGGGCAGAGGTGGGGCAGTGACCGGGTGGGCAGAGGTGGGACAGGGACTGGGCAGTGACCAGGTGGGCAGAGGTGGGACAGGGACTGGGCAGTGACCGGGTGGGCAGATGTGGGACAGGGACTGGGCAGTGACCGGGTGGGCAGAGGTGGGACAGGGACTGGGCAGTGACCGGGTGGGCAGAGGTGGGACAGGGACTGGG
>BFEA01000669.1:474049-488233 GCA_003427395.1 Chara braunii | reverse complement strand
GAGAGAGCGGTCTCTTATACACATCTAGATGTGTATAAGAGACAGCTATGGATATCTCCAGTACAACACAGTTGCACTCTGGCTGGTGACCCCCCAGGAGAAATCGCACAATCCTCAAAGAATTCTGCTGAGGACACGCTGAAAGAATTCTTTAAGGATTTGGAACACAAAAATAGGACGCCGAAAGTAGGAGTTGGAAGCCAAAAAAAGAACGCACAAGTCCAGACTGAAGAATAAAGAATGAACTCAAAAAGAAAGAAAAACAGGTTAAAAAAAAAAGGAACAACAATGGTGACGAGTGACTATCGACAAGGTAACGACTGACTGTTTTGTATTACTTCAGGCTGAACCCCTTGACAATCTGCAGAATCACTCTTGCCGTACTTTCTGTCCAGTACATTCAGGAACGGTTGTAATTGCAATAAAAATATATATATATATATCGTCAAATAGAACTGCCCGGTATATATATATATTACATGTACATTGTACATTCAGGATCGACAGTAGTTCCAGTGGTGTATATTACTAAGGACCGGCTGTACGCGCACTCATAATAACTATCAGACTCGTAGAGTTATATATGGATCTGTGTGTGGTGTGAGCAGGCTCAAGTAGTTGTCACGTGCTAACACATGAAGCCCAAGAGCAGCTCAACTAGAAATCGAACCTATGACCTGCCACCAATAAGATGGAGCCTCCCGGGGAATGCTAGCGGTGTCTGCTCTTATCAGCACCCCTAGCACTTACAAGAAAAAAAAAAAAAAGATATTTGCGGGTGCGGATACCGTGGGCCCGGGTCCGGGGCCCAGTCCGGGCCACACTGGGGGGCACCAGTGGTCCCTTTCTGTTCCCCAGCCAATCCACTCCCACTGCTGCATAGCTTTTCCTAATCCGGCAGATGCCACAACCAACATTCATTTGACAACAATAGTCCATCCTTTCTTGCCCCTCCAGCATCCCATTATACACTCAACTGCCAGCATTGATTGCCCTGTACCCAGGGGATTGACTGTGCAGGTTTGGTGGTAAGTCTGTTGGCAAAACAAGAGCCGTCTCTTCAGTCTGTGCCTGACCGCCAGATCACTCTTTCTACACTAGCAGCTAAGGGCTTTCCATCCCATCTAACACCTGCGATCCAGCCCCCCTTCTCACTGCCCAACCAGTCCCCAGAGAATTGATGAATTGCTCGTGTTATATCCTGTGTTGAGTGAAAGTCGGTCTTTAACTTTCTGCCACTGTACCGTGAGTTCTTGCTGAATATATTGCTTTATCATCTCTGTTACCTCTTCCCCATCTATGCAGACACCCTCGATGGTATGTGTACAACGTTTTCTTCAGAGGGCCCACATCACCGCCCTTCTCCCTAACTTGAACATGTTTTCAAAAGTATTATCGGTGGGGGAGGACCATGCTTCACATAATATGGCCCTCCAATCCCATGGCAAGTTAGACTCCGTGGCCAGTAGGGTCCAAATCCTGTCCCACCATCGCCACGTGAGAACTGCCCCTGGACACTGCATAAATATGTGTTCTACAGTTTCCGGAATTCTGTGGGAAGGGAATGCAGTGTGGCACGATTTACACCACGGTAATGCCAGGCCCTTCTGCTCCAGCTGTGTATGTTCTATCAGCCAATTATTCGTGGTTCGGCAGCAATGTTCGATCCGCCACTGCAGCGAGGCCATCTTCGCTGGCCTAGACCTTGTGGCAGTGAACCATCGGATGGGCCAGAGTGCCTTCATTCCTACGTTGAAGTGAGACCTCCACCCAGCCTTCACCGTTTCTTTTATGTTCACCTTTGGTCGTACCAGACGGTATGTGGCCTTCACCGTTAAAGTGTACAATTTTCGGTTCTTCCCCGTTCTACATTTTTGCGGAGGGGTCCACTGCCATTCATCGGGGTCAAAGGGGAGTTCTGTCACAGGGCTCTTTGGCTGGAATGCTACTCAAACATCTTTTCCCGCAGCACCCGGATCTTGTGCAGATCTACGTACCAGACGGTATGTGGCCCTCACTTAAAGTTTACAATTTTCGGTTCTCCCCCGTTCTAGATTTTCGCGGAGGGGTCCACTGCCAATCATCGGGGTCGAAGGGGAGTTCTGTCACAGGGGTCTTTGGCTGGAATGCTACTCAAACATCTTTTCCCGCAACACCTGGATCATGTGCAGGTCTACATTTCTCCATCATCTCATTGTCTCTGGGCTATATGTGGTGAGCATATTATCCTTGTCTATGTGCAAGAGGTTCACCAGCGTCTCATCTGTCCGTACCTCTACCACATTGCCTACACTTTCCAGGTCCGCCGGGGAAGCGACCCAGTCCCCTTCAATTGAGTGCGGTCCTCTTCGCAGTAAACACACCCAGTCCAGGGGAACCGCAAAAATCAGCAGGTCTAGATTTTCCTGGACCTTGTGGCAATGTTTTAGTATGATCTTTAACTGCGCCGTTTTCCAGTCCCCCTTTTTCTGTGTCTCATATGTCCTTCATTCTGATTATGCCTCTTTTGACCCAGCTGCTCCACAGAGTGTGAGAGCTACGATATACCCTATTGTATTTGTCAGTAATCCTCCTGTTCCCGAAAAGAGGCTGGCGCATCACCTCCTCCCACCTTATCAGCGGAGGCCTTTTTTTTCTTTTTTCTTTTTTAAGAAAGGCAAGGCTCCAATCGATTCGTGGGGAGCAGCACGTACTGGGAACCGGGCCAGACAGTGGGAGTTGACGCCAAACCTTTAAGACCCGAACCCAAAAGCTGTCCGTGACAAAATCCGAGCGGGCTCCGTCTTGGGATGGGGCTAGGTTTGTTTGAGGGCACCTTGGCACAGTTCAGAAATGGTCCTCCAAGCAAGTCAGTGGGTTAACACGATGCAGTGCTTGTGGGGTGAGACGCGCTTTCTATTCTAGCGCCAAGGCATACCATGGGAGGTATTAAGTGAACAACAATTTCCTCACCCATTGAACAGTTAGTGCTAAGATTTGGGTATCCGGGTCCAGGATCCCCAGACCCCTGTTGTCTTCGGGTTGGATTACTGATGCCCAGGCTACCTTGCTAATCACGTTCGAAAGCTCGCCGTTGCCTCTCCATAGCAGTGTCGTTAGTTGTCTCTTTAGTGATTTGACGGCTTCCTTACTGAGGGTCCAAATTGCAGATTTATACCAAAGGGCCGCCAGCACTACACTGTTGATCGCAAGCGCCCTGCCTATAAGGGAGGTGTGTTGGTCTTTCCAGTTGGTCAATTTCTTTAGGGCGGGCTTAAGGATCCACTCGTCATTTGATACGGGCTTATCTAATGTTGTTAACATAAATCCCAGTACTCTAACCGGGGTCGTTTCCGAAAGCCATTTAACCTCTGGCGACTTCGGGGGGCGCACCGGTTTTGCTTCCCCAATTGACGGTCATGTATGAAACAATTGTAAATCGGTTGAAGAGTAGCCTGATTTCTTCCATGTTTGTTGCAGGTCATCTGCAAACAACGAGCAGACCGGGATCTGCATCCTCCTCAGGTCTTTGTTAGCGCGGAGGTTTGCTGTCAGCGCCTCCATTACTATTATAAATAGAGAAAAGGTGCCAAACGGTCCCCTTGGCGGACCGACCGTTGCAGCAGGAAGGCTGGCGCAATCCTACCATTAACCTGGACACTGGTGGTGGCATTATGATGGAGTATTTCCGGTCCAACACCGGAAGACTGGTCCGATGTTCATTCTCTCCATACATTTGTCCAAAAATAGTCAGTCCACATAGTCATATGTTTTTCAAAGTCGATGAAGACTACGGCCGCATTCTGCTTGTCTTGCCTTGTTAGTTTAAGAAGTTCATTAACTCACAGAATATTGTCCTAGATCCTGCGTCCTTTGATAAACCCGGTGTGCGTCGGGTGAATAACGTTGTCCAAGACCGGGATCAGACGGTTTGTCAGGGTTTTATCGGACGTTAATTCCTGATGACTATCTTATCCCCTTTTTTGTGTAACAAGGTCAGAATGCCTTGCCCTACCAACACCCCCCTCCTGTTTCCCATACCTGATGATAGAAACTCGTAAGGTCCGGGGTCATCAAGGTCAAGAAGGACTCCCAAAATTCCTTAGGAAATCCATCTATGTCCGGAGTCTTTTCTTCGTCCATCTGCATCATTGCCGTCCAGATTTCCTCCTTGGACAGGGGGCGATCTAGATCTGTTCTCTGCTGGCTCGTCAAGGTCTTCCCCAAAGGTTTCAGAAAGTCCTCTATTTCCTTCTCCCTGACGTTCTTCTCCCGCCGGGCACAGCTTGAGGTGAACAGATCTTTGAAAAAGGATCAGGCTATCTGCGTGCAGCGGGGGGAGGAGGTGACAATATTCCCGTGTCCAGACTACGGGTCGTATAGTGCTTTTATGGTTGTTCTACATGAACAGACTCAGGCTATACTAAATAATTTTTTTTATCCATTGTTCCTTTCGTTTGGAATTTCGTAAGTCTTCCTCTTATACGTGTACCTTCCCACCTTTGTGTGGCAAAGGACTGGAGTTGCTGTGTGTAGCGTCTCACCTTTGTGTGGCAAAGGACTGGAGTTGTTGCTGCAGCCTCTGTACCTCAGAACCCTCTTCTGGTTGTGTATGGTGGTCGTTGGATGGATCTTGTTGCTCCAGTTGTTGCAGTTTTTGGTGAATTTCTATTTACAATTATTATTGTATCTTTTTTATTTTCTTCTCTTTTTTCCTTTTAATTATAAACGAAAAAGGAAAGAAGAAAAAAAATAAAAAAGATTAATAAAAGAAATAAAATCAATTAAGACCGGGAAATGGGCCCAGCGTCCCTCACATGAATGCCGCAGTCGCACGGGGCTGAGATAGGCACTCCCGGCCAATCCCATCCCCGACCACAGTCATCCAAACCAGCAAGATTCATTTTGTTACGTAGATCTATATACTTTTTTTTTTTTTTTTCTCGTACCAGCAGAGTACGGAGTAGTGGCCGTAGGATAAAAATTACAGCATTGAACCTCCCACCTGATTAAAAAAAAAAAAAAAAAAAAAAAAAAACCTACTCTGCAAAGTTGCAAACTCAGCATCGAACTTTAGAAACATAGATCTTTATATTGATTGAAGATTATTGATAGTATAGAATCTAAGCACTATATGATCCACAAACTGGACACCAAGATATCATCACCTCCACCCCCCCATTGCACACAGATAGCAAGATCCTTCTTCCAAGACTTGTTCACCTCAAGGTGTGCCCGGCAGGAGAGGAATGTTAGGGAGAAAGAAATCGGTGACTTCTTGATACCACTAGAAACGACCCTGACAGGACAGCGGAAAACAGATCTGGATCGTCCCCTGTCCAAGGAGGAGATAGAGACGGCGATGATGCAGATGGAAGAAGAGAAGATGCTGGGCATTGATGGGTTTCCAAAGGAATTATGGGAGACCTTCTGGACTCAGATGGCCCCGGACCTCATGGAGTTCTACCAGCAGGTGTGCGAAACGGGGAGAATGGGGGAGTTGGTGGGGTAGGGAGTTCTCACTTTGTTACACAAAAAGGGACATGGGGGGATGGATATTCGAAACTACAGGCCAATAACCTTGCTCATAGTTGTCTACAGCGAAGACCCTAGCAAACCGACTGCTCCCGGTCCTGGACGACATTATCCATCCGACGCAAACTGGTTTCAGTTAATGAACTACTTAAACTAACAAGACAAGACAAACAAAATGCAGTCATGGTCTTTATAGACTTCGAGAAAACCTACGACCACGTGGACTGGCTATTCCTAGTCAAATGAATGAAAAAAATGAACATAGGGTCCGTTTTCCGACGCAGGACCGAAATACTACATCACAACGCAACCACGTGTGTTCAAGTCAACGGAAGGATAGCACCGCCCTTCCCGAAGTTTCCGCTGCAGCGGTCAGTTCGCCAGGGAGACCCTTTGACACCCTTGCTGTTTATAATTGTGATGGAGGCATTGGCAGCAAACCTTCGTGCCAACAAGGATCTGAGGAAATTGCAGATCTCGGCCATCCCAGAAGAAGCAATCCCAATTTGTTCCATGTTTGCGGACGACCTCACACTTATGGTCGATGCCACCGCAGCAAACATGGAAGAGATCAGGCGATTATTCGACCGGTTCACAGCAATCTCAGACATGACTGTAAACTGGGGAAATAAAACCCTGGGATGGTGGATCCACCATCAAGGGGCGCGTCCCCCCCAGCTCCCACAGGTCAAGTGGCTCCCGGAAACGGCCCCGGTTAGGGTGCTTGTAATCATGCTCACTGCACTAGGCAAACCCGCATCGAATGATGAATGGATCCTAAAGTCCGCTCTAGAGAAGCTAGCTCACTTGAAAGACCGTCGCACCTCCCTTATTGGCAGGGCACTGACGATCAACAACGTGATATTGGCGGCCCTCTGGTACAAATCTGCAATCTGAGACCTCAGCAAGGAGGTCATTCGATCACTAAAGCAGCAGCCTGCAAGTAACAACCCTGCTATGGAGAGGCAACGGAGAACTCCCAAATGTTATTAGCAGGGTAGTCTGGCATTCGGTAATTCAACCTAAAGGCCAAGGGGCCTGGGGATCCTAGACCCGGATACCCAAATCAAGGCATTAAAAATTCAATAGATCCGGAGACTGCTCTTCACCCAACACCTCCCATGGCATGCCCTTGCTTTGGAACAAATAGCTAAACTCGCCCCACAGGCACCGCAGGGAGTTAACCCACTAACCGGGCTGGAAGACCTTTGCTGGACAGTGTCATGGTCCCGTCAAAACGAGCAAGTTTCGTGCCGAGACACAACTCACGCGGATTTGGTCAGGGACGACTTATGGGTCGGTGTTTTGAACGCCTGGCGCCAACTTCCGCTACCCGACAAACCCCCACCAACCAGGTGGGAAGAGGTGGCACGTCAACCCCTTTTTGGGAATAGAAGGATAACAGACTACAGCAGAGTGTATTGTAGCCCAAGCACCCCGTGGAACAGCTGGGTCAAAAAAGGTATAACCAGAATAAAAGATATATGGGATACATGACTGGAAGACTGGAAATCTGCACAGCAACTAAGGACTACATTAAAGTATTGTCACAAAGTTGAAGAGCACATAGAAACCTTGATTTTTGTTATCCCTCTACACTGGGTCCGCATCCTACGCAAAGGGCTGCGGCTGGCAGAAAGGGACTGGGTAGCGGCCCCGAGCGATCTGGAGAGTGTAGGCAACGTGGTAGAGGTACTCTTCCACATTGGCAAGGACAATGTGCTCACCCGACACAACCCAGACATGGTGAGATGGTGGAGAAACCCTGACCTTCACAGGATCTGTGTGCTACAAGACAAACATTTGTGAATCGCATACCAGCCAGACACCCCCGTGGTTGAGCTCCCTTTTGATCTCGAGGAGTGACAATGGTCCCCCCAGCGAAAATGCAGGTCACGGTCCGGGGAGACCCTAATGCTGCATACCTTAACGTTGAAGGCTACCTATCGTCTGTTGCGTCCAAAAGTGAACATAAAAGAAACGGTGAAAGCTTGATGGAGGTCTCATCTGAATGTAGGAACTGAAGCAATCTGCCCCATTCGATGGTTCTCCGCCACAAGGTTCAGGCCAGCGAAGATGACCTCGCTACAATGGCAAATAGAACATCCCTGCCTACCCACCAACAACAGACTGATAGATCGAACATATCTAGAGCAAAAGGGACGGGCGTTACCGTGGTATAAGTCGTGCCACACCGCCTTCCCCTCCCTCAGAATCCTGGAAACCATAGAGCATATATTCATGCAGTGTCCGGGGGCCGTGCACACATGGCGATGGTGGGATAGAATCTGGACACGGCTGGCCACTGGCACTAACTGGCCATGGGACTGGAGAGCCATATTATGCGAGGCATGGTCCTCCCCCACTGACAATACTTTCGAAAACAATATGTTCAAGTTAGGGAGGAGAGCAGTCATGTGGGCCCTCTGGAGAAAACGATGTATCCATGCAATAGAGGGGGTCCGCATAGCTGGGGAAGACGTAACATACATGATAAAACAGTACATCCAACAAGAACTTAGGGTTCAGTGGCAAAAAGTTAAGAACCAACTTGATCTGTTTCACGCATGAAAAGACATGATACAAGCAATTCAGCAATTTTCGGGGGACTGGTTGGGCAGTGAGAACGGGGGCTGGATCGCATTTGTCCGATGGGACGGTGAACCCGCCCAGGAATGCAACCAGAATGAGTTCAGGAGAGACTACAGAGACTGGACTACAGTGGGACACGAGATCCCGCTGCGACCATCTACGGATTTTCCTGACCCATTTCCACCCCACCAGCTGGCAATGGTCGCCATGCAATGGTACGGTGCAGAGTGAGAAAAGCCTCAGGCAACAGCACATGGAAGGTAGTGGCGGAAGTAGCCGCTAGGGAAACACGAGTGATCTGGCAGTCTGATGCAGACTGAAGAGGCGGTGGTATGAAGGGCTCTCAAATTACTAATCCTGCACAGTTAATCCCCTTAAACTTCCAGGTCTTTTGCTAGGAGTGGATGCTCTTATCACCTCTCCTAGCAAAGACTTCAGGGGGTTAAAAAAAAAAAAAAAAAAAAAAAAAGATAGTATAGAATCTATAGATATACTTGTAAGATATACCTCTTTAGTGTCAAAACCTTTTCAATTCCAAGCCATCCCCTAATTGCCTGGTTCCCCCTTCCCCTCCCCCCTGGATCGGGCTCTCCCTTTTTTAAATCCCTGCCATACCAGCTGCTTGCTCGACGATGCATGAGTGTGGGGATTCTTGAGCTTTTTCCTTGCACAAGGGAGGAGGGGGGAACGGGCCTGGGAAATCCAAGAGGGGGGGGTGAGGAGGGGGTGGGTCAAGTGACATCCAATCCGGGAGGGGGGAACGGGCCGGGGAAAACCAGCCGATGGTCCCTGATTCTCTCTTCTTGCGCTCCCTTGACTCTCCACTCCCACAGAACTGTCCCTATTTCCCCCGCCTGCCTTCCCCTCAGCCAGCTGCTGCAGAATTGCATGATCGTCTGATGTATTTCCGTTTTTAAATGCAAACTACCGTCTTCACACAAATAGAACCCCCCGGTCATTATAGCTGTATCTGGACTTAAAATTGCCCCAAATACCACTATCCAAATACCACTATAATGACCGGGCGTTCTATTCGGGTATTCAGGCGGGTGGAGACGGTAGTCGACTGCGGGAACTCCCTTTTCCTCACTACTACAGAGGTAATGGGAACGAGGCAAGGGGGCTACAAGGGGGCAGAACCATCCCAACAACCCGACACCGAGTGAACTTCTTTTTTTTTTTTTCCTTTTAAGTAAGCTATATTCTTCTCTCATCTATCTCATCTTCTGGCCAGTACTCATCTATCGCATCCTCTCGCTAGTCTATGTATAGTACGGGGGAACACCAACCAACCCGGATCTCGCCCTAGCCCACGGGGTAGGTTGGCACCACAGCAGTGGTGCAAGAGCAAGGTTGTGCCAGTCCCTCATCACAGTGATGAGGGGTGGGCAGGCATTGCCGATGGGGGAAATCCGTGGTGCTAGCACCGAGCAATGGCCAGTCACTGCACCTCCCCCTAACCCCCCCCCCTGGCGGTGTGTAATGGCCAATATTGTCGCTGCATAGCAACCAACAACATCAGCCAAGGTCCTGCCAATGCTGGCTTGGGGGGCCAAGGGGTTATCTCTAGCTGGTAGAACTCCAAGCTTGCCCAGGCACGTACGTGAGGCCAATGGGGATTGAACCCACGACCTCCTGAATGCCACTTGCATGCCTTACCAACTGAGCTAGGCCCGCAGGCCTGAGTGAACATTTTCACATCCAAGCCACTGCAAGAAGGTTCCCAGCACGTGCTGCTCCCCACCAATCCATTGGAGCTTTTGTTCTCCCCCTCCCCCCCCCCCCCCCCCCCCCCCAGAAAAAAAAAAAGAAAAGGTTGCCAACTTGACGGCCAGATGAGTTTCACCAAGGCGAGGCGAGGCGGAGGGCCAGATCCCACTGGCAAAGACGATTGGAATAACTGGCTGAATCTGGACAAGGCGAGGTGAGGCGAGGCGAGGCAAGGCGAGGCGAGGCAAGGCGAGGTGAGGCAAGGCGAGGCGAGGCAAGGCGAGGCGAGGCGGAGGGCCAGATCCCACTGGCAAAGACCCTACCCAGTGACTAGACCCCACCAGCGTGATTATAGTTGTATGTATGACAGCATCTTGTGTGGAAACTTGTGTATGTAGCCCGTAGGCTATGTGTAGTTCTATGTTATGTCCGAAGGCTATATATATCGTCACAAACAGAACTGCCCGGTAAAACCGTAGGCAGAGAGAGAGAAGAGGACAACAAACGAGGGGCTGTGACAAACTGTTTCGTCGGAGTTTCACCGACTCATCAGGAGGCTGAATGTGTATGTAGCCCGTAGGCTATATATAGTTCTAGGTTATGTCCAAAGGCTATGTGTGCTCTGTGAATCCGAGAGTGTAGCCCGTAGCCATAGGCCCATAGCCAATGTGTAGTTCTATGTTATGTCCGAAGGCTATGTGTGTATATATAGCCCGTAGGCGATATGTAATTCTATGTTATGTCCGAAGGCTATGTGTACTCTGTGAATCTGAGAGAACGGGGCAAGCTGGACAAGGACCCCCCCCAAGGACCGAACCAAGCTCAAACCCGTGACCTCGTAACATGTAATCAAATGACTCTACCATATGAAAAACTATCGGAAATGGCACGAACGTGTGATATGTCAGACTGGGGAGATGAACAGAACTCCCAAGACCAACATCCCCAAGCAACCCATGCGGAACCCACAACCAACATACAACGCCATGGACAACCCTTGGGTGGTGTGCAGGCAGTGTCTGTAATAGTACCATGCGTCAGCCCAAGGGGATGTGTGTCCAGCCGTGCGTCATTCTAATTTCTAACGCCCTGCCGGTGTCCATGCGCAAGGTTGCAATCGAGTTTTGAACCCGCAACCTCATACCACAATGCCCATGTCCAACCGGTGCTCTAACCACTGAGCTACATCAAATGGATTGATGAGAGTGAGACTTAGTACAGACTGTGGTCGGTGTCGGTAGGTTTCTTGGGGCAAGATTAGAGTAGGGGCACCAATTGCTAGCTGGAGATCTGGGGGGTCAGCCACTAGGCACAGGAGGGGTTAGGAGGATGAGGCCTCCCTTTAGGACAGCTCGCGCGTGTAACAGGAACGGTTGATGAGAGTGAGACTTAGTACAATCTACGGTCGATGTCTGTCTGAACTAGGACCCTACATACCGCCCATGGAACGAGGAACAGTTGATGAGAGTGAGACTTCGTACAGTCTATGGCCGGTGCTGGTAGGGCTCTTGTGTCGGTAGGGGCTCTCTACATGATTGCTTGGGTTGCCTGCCTCCTATGCTCGGTTCAATATCAACAATTTGAAACAAGTAGAAATGGTGGCAGTGTGCACAGCGAACAACCTATAGGAACGCAACAAACGGAAGTAACAACAGCTGTGTACACAAAAAGTGATAGGAACGCAAAATAGGTAGGTCCACCTATTATGGGATTTGTAGTCAAACGTCTGGTACCTAGCACCTGAAGTGCCCGGGCGACAAGGCTCGCTCAAATACGCTTCGATCGCGACTGAGTGGGGTGTGTGGGACTCGGCTAAACCCTGGTACCTACAACCACGGTTCGGTCAGGTCACCCCCAGGCTGGAGGATGGCGATCCTGAGTGGTAGACACTGAGGTAGGATGGTGGGAGGGGGAGTGCGAGGGGAGAAATTACGAAAAGAGGTAGGTTGGGAGGGAGTCCCATAGGGTTAGGGGGGGGGCTCTGCCACATGGCCGAGTGCCGAAGGTGACTCTCATACGTCTATAATCCAGCCTCTACAACACCCTGGGCTTAAAACAAAACAAAAAAAAGAACTACGGGTGGTTAAAAGTTTAAACAAAGCTCCAATCTATTTGTGGGGAGCAGCACGTGCAGCGGATGGTGCCCACGCACATCACAATCCCATAACCAAAGAGACCTCCAACACGACCCCAGACCCAAAAAGAAGAAATGCTGTGGGTGACCCCATCATGCGGGTCAGGTCGCACCACATGGGGCGAATCATACCATGTGGATTGGGCGGGACTGCGGGAGATGCCGATCGGGCCGGGCCACGCGGACATGACGGTATTATACGGAGTGGTATATGCCAAGCCGGTTCGGCGGCACTATGCCGGGTGGATCATACCACGCGGACTGGGCTGCACCATGTGCCACTGCTATGGTCGCACGCATGGAGCTCAGCCCATGAAGTGAGATTACGTCCAAAGAACTCCCAGTGTGAGTACGCCCAAAGGAGCCGTCTGCCGGCTGTGGGTATGCCCTAAGGAGCTCTTCGCCCGTCACTCCACTCAAACACATTCAAAAAATGTCCCAGTGTGAATATGCCGTAAGCGGGGGTTACGTGCTGACTACAGAGCGAAGTGTACGAGAATTGCCGTGTCCGTGGGTGTTGTGTGTGGTGTGTGTTGAGTTGGACACTACAGCCTTGCAGGGGTGGGGTGGATATCACGACCGGTACGATTCCACTTTTGAACACCGTGTCCTGGCTGTAGTGGTTAAGAGACTTGGCTCTTGAGGCCGAAGTCGCCGGTTCGAATCTGTGCTTGCACGGAGGAGGACTTAGGCCCAGATGTACGGTATCCATACTACTAATACTACTGAATATGCCGTAACAGGCTGTTCCGCCGTACATCACAGTACATGCAGTCAAATACATCAGGAAACATAAAAAAAAAGTCCTTGAGTATCGCCAAAAAAGTCCCAGCGGTCCCAAGGAGCCGTTCGCACATAACTGTTGTCAGAAACATCCAGAAAAGTCCCAGTTTGAGTATGCCCAAAAAACTTGAAAAAAGTGCCCTTGCGTCCCTTGGGAACATCGGTTAAAATTGCATCGATACAGAGAAGATTAGCATGACCCCTGTGTGCAACGATGACACACATAAATTGAGAAATGGAAAAAAGAAAAGGGGGAAAAAAAAAAGAAGTGGCCGTGTGAGTTCCCGCGGGGTTATAATGTTGTTTGATATCATTTAAATTTCCAGGTTATAATGTTGTTTGATATCATTCAAATTTCCTCTGAATGCTTAAACCACCCTTCTACCCGCCTTTAGAAAGTCCGGGGACCGGTAGGCCGTTTTTGCGAACAGGCACGTGGCCTACCGGTAGGTCAGTGTGGGGCCTGCCCTTGTCCCAGAGTGGCAAAAAATGGAAGTATGCCAAATCGGTGCATCGCTTATTTAACGGGCAAAATGATTTTTTTTTTTTTTTTTTCTGATAGTTTCCCTAGAAAGATCACGACCTAGTTTTGGGATTGACGGCTATGTTGTGGTTTTGAGCGCTTTCATTTTAGTTTCAATCATCTATTTGTTTGCTACTCGTTCTTCGAGTGTATTCGATTCCTTACGTCACTTGTTGTGAGTTATCGTTTAGCATAATTCCTAATCTACGCACCCTGAAATTTTTAGAATTTTCTCAAATTTTCTGTGAATTCTTCTGAGCACAAAAAGTCACCAAAGTTGCCGTGTTTTTTCTGTTAGCCACAGCCACACATGGTAGAGTGGAAAATATGGAAATGCGCCAAATTGGCGCGGCGCTTATTTCACAGGCAAATGATTTTTTTATTTTTTTTTTCACTTTTCTGATTTTTTTTTTGGAAAGATCACGACCTAAATCTACGGACCCTCAAATTTTCAGAATTTTCTGTGAATTCTTTGGCACACAAAAAAATTCCAAAGTTGCCACCCAGAAATTATGGGACAGGGCCCGACAGTCGGCCCCCATAAAAACACGCTCAAACTCACAGGGAGGACAATTTCCAGGAGGCGGGTAAAGAGGTGGTTTAAGGGACTCCCCACTGCCCCAGAACTGTGCTTTCTTTTTTTTTTGTGTGTGATATAAATCTCGACAGGAGATTTCTGTTAAGCAATTTCGCTTGCGCTGTGAAATTGTGAATACATTGGCCGCATCGTGACGTTATATTCTTAGTTATCGCCAATCACCAATAATTTATTGGTTGAAAGTTGAAACTTGAAAGCAATGAAAAAAGAAAAAAAAAAGACAGCGAAGACTGCTGCTGGCGCCACGTGGCATGTTTCATGCACCCATGGCCTTCCATGCATGCACACAGAGCGAGAGAGCGAGAGAACAAGAGAGAGAGAGAGAGAGAG
>BFEA01000669.1:425642-446060 GCA_003427395.1 Chara braunii | reverse complement strand
TTTGGCTGTTCCTCTCTGTTTTTTTTTTTTTTTTTTTTTCCTCTTTTGAGGGGGTATCCAGCCAGTCATCGCTTTTCACAGCTCAATTTTCGAATCTCAGCCTTTCATCGCTATGACGATCCGGATCTCCTGCTTGCCGATCCCGACCTCCTGCTTGCCGATCCCGACCTCCTGTGTACTGTTCGACGGACTTTCAGGATTGTGCGTTTTGCGTTTCTTTTTTTTCTTTTTTTTTAATATATCCCCATCTCTATCTTTCTCAACTGTGTCAAGAAGATAACAAGCATGTTCGACTGTATCTGGTCGCAAATCGCCCCATAGGATCATAGAGGCATGCATTCTGACCTGCAGAGTTCACTCGTTCCATACTACATTCGCAGGTCTATACCATTCCGCCATCCTCTCTCTCTCTCTCTCTCTCTCTCTCTCTCTCTCTCTCTGTGTGTGTGTGTGTGTGTGTGTGTGTGTGTGTGTGTGTGTGGTTTCGGTTGATTGGACTAAAGTGATTGATTTGAAGGAGGATTGCTTCACAATTATCAGTTGATCGGGTGATTGACTCAAACGATTGAACTGATGGGTTTTGTCCAATTATGACATTCATAAGTCCAATCAATTAACCGATCGATTGCACAGAGTCGTTGATTGGCTGATTGATTGCACTGAGTCGTTGATTGGAAGATTGGCTGCACCGAGCGGTTGATTGGGCCGCATTTGATTTGACAATTACTTCAATTGAGCGATTGATCAGGCGACTGATTGGGAGATTGATTGGGCCATTGATTGGGGGACTGATTGCTGAGTCAGTGCTTGGCCCGTCAATTGCGCGGAGAGGTTGATTGGGCCATCTTTGATTGACTGGGCGCTTAATTTGCCGATTGATTGGCCGCTTAATTAACCAATTGATTGATCGCTTGATTGACCAATTGATTGGCCGACAGATTAACCGAATGATGGAGCGAATGATTGGCCGATTGATTGGGCGATTGGTTGGGCGATTGATTGGACGATTGATTGGGCGAATGATTGGACGATTGATTGGGCGATTGATTGGGCGATTGATTGGACGGTTTACGAGGTGATTGATTGACCGATTGACGGAGCGATTGATTGGATGATTGATTAGACGATTGATTAAACAATTGATAGGGCGTTGATTGGCCGACTGGTGGGTGATTGATTGGGCGATTGATTGCGTGATTAATTGCGTGACTGATTGGGGGACTGATTCGGGGGTTGATTGGGCGATTGAATTGAGCCATTGACTGGAATCGTGGTGGAGTCGTTGATTCTCTCATTCACACACTCGATGAGTCGTTGATTCTCTCATTCACACACTTGATTAACACCAATTAACCCCCCCCCCCCACCGGTCTGTACCCCGATTTGTTCGGCGACCGGCAACCGAGGACCCCAATATCGGATATATTGATAATAACAGTGACGGTACAAAAAAAAAAAAAAAAAAAAAAAAAACAGTAATACCTTTCTCGCCCTTTTGGCTTGTACTCTCTGTTCTGATCATCAGTTTAACATCTGCCACGTGGTCCATCGGGCCAATTTAACCAAATCAAAAAAAAAAAAAAAAAAAAACGAACAGCAACCAAGAGATCAGACAACAGAGCAGAGGGGGGCAGCATCTAAACGGTATGGCAAACGTTTTCCGACGGTTGAGATCCCGATGAAGTTATCGGGAACGCCGGACTTTCATCAACGGTCTGTGACGATGACACGGGTGTGATGATGACACGTCTGTTGCCGTTGATGATCATGGTCATGATCGTCGTCTTCGCTAGTGATGCTCGCAAATGGTGGATGCTGATTATATACCGATGACGACAACGGCAATCATGATGATGATGATGATGATGATAGAGATGGACATTAGTGTTGTAAATACGATGATGATGATGATGATGATGCTGATGATGATGGTGATGCTGATGATCATGATGATCATGATGATAATGATGATGATAATGATGATAAGGATGATAATAACGATGATGAGATGGCAAAAGTGATAATGTGAAGAAGGACAATTGATGATGAAAACGATCGCGATGACGACGACGGCCATTAGTATTGGTGAAGATTTGGACTCAAGAAAGAACCAACCACCATCTGACGACAGGAGTACAGAGTAACATGAAGGTCATGAAAAAAGGTTCAGATGCGCAATAGCGATGGTGATGGTGATGATGATTGCCATGATGATGATGGTGAACCGTCAGATCCTCTCACCAACACCATCGCCATCACCATTGGTAATGATCATCGTCATTGGTTCATCACCATAATCATCACCATAATCACCACCATAATCATCTCCATCACCATAATCATCAATCACCATAATCATCACCATCACCACTGGTTCATCACCATCATCATCGCCATCGCCGTCGCCATCACCATCATCAATACGCGTTCCATACCTCCGAAAATCAATTTTTTGAATTTTTTTTCTGTATTATGAAGAAAGAAAAAAAAATTGTATAATCGTTTATGTCCACCACCCCTATATGTCGGCTAGTAATGATGTTACGTCCTTTTTCAGACAATTTTTACGTCGTTTTTTAGACAATTTTTACGTCGTTTTTTAGACATTCTTCCAGAAATTAGAGATTTTTCAGGGTTTGAGATAATAACTAAAAAATTTGCAATCAGAGACGGCGACCTGTTTCGTGTTCCTGGTGTGTATGTAGGCTTTAAATATTCCAAAATACCCATATAGAGAATTAAATAAATTTCAAAGTATCAAAAAAAAAAAAAAAGTTTCATATTTTAATATTTTAATTGAAGTATAGAGGCGCAGGGCCTCTCAAGAACATATATAAAAGCTTGAGTAGTACCGATCAAGAACATAAAAGGAAAACGCCATCACTCTAGGAAACATCGGTCCTACTCCAGCTCTTATATGGCTAGGTTCATCACCATCACCATCATCATCGCCATGGCCATCGCCATCGCCATTGATGATGGCGACGTTCATCGCCATCGCCATCGCCATCGCCATCGCCATCGCCATCGCCATCATCACCATCGCCATCGTCGTCATCACCATCGCCATCGCCATCATCATCATCATCATCAACACCATCGCCATCGTAATTGGTAAAGACGAGGTTCATCACCATCGTCATCGCGGTCGCCATTACGATGGTCACGATCGCCATCGCCATCACCACCACCACCAACACCATCGTCATCATCGCCATCGCCGTTGATAATGACCATGTTCATTGTACGAGAGTCATGAGGACGTTCATGGCGATGGCGATGATGGCCATAATGGCGATGGTGGTGGCGATGGTGGTGGCGATGGTGGTGGCGATGGTGGTGACGATGGTGGTGACGATGGTGGTGGCGATGGTGGTGGCGATGGTGGTGGCGATGTCAAGAGTAATTACTGTAATAACGAGGATAAAGAGGGCGGTGGCCATGGCGATGATGAAGGCGATGCTGATGATTGACGCTTTGGCGATGATAGTGATAACCGGGGTTTAGCTGTCAATTGGTCAGGTAGATGGTGATGGTGGTCCCCACCATCGCCCTAGTTAGACCCCTTCGCCTACCTAGTGGCGATGGTGAGGACCATGCTCATGCTGATGGTGAAGACGATATCAAGAGTAATTAACAACGAAGGGTAAAGATGGCGGTGGCCATGGTGATGATGATGACGATGATGATGGCGGTGGCTATGGTGATCATGAAGGCGATGGTGATGATTCCTCCTCCCCCCCCCTCCCCACCCCTTCCCCCCCAACAGGGTCTTGGCGATGATGGTGATAACCGGGGTTTTGCTGTTGATGGTTATGTTGATAACCCCCCAAGTTAGGTGCCTTGGCCTAACGGTACTCATCATCCTTGATTAGTTTAGGGTAAAGATGGTGGTGGCCACGCTCATGATGAAGGCAATGGTGCCGATTGAGGCCATGGTGATAAGATAATACTGTAGTGATGCCCCGCCCGGGTTTAGCTGTCGATGGTCATCTAGGTAGGTAGTAACCCGACGTTAGGTGCCTTGGCCTACTCTCTTACTCATCGTCCATGATTAATTCAGGTCAGCTTTCTCCTCTTTCTTTTCGTTTTTTCTCATATATATCAATCCGTCGTGGGGTTTCAAAGGTGTTTTTTTTTTTGTTTTTTGTTTTTTTTGTACCAGCAGTTAAACAACGATTTTTTTCCTCGCAAAGTATCTGCCAAACGACTTAATTCAATATTGACACGCCGCAAAAAAGAATTTTTCGTCTGAACTTGCACCGGTCGGTAAGGAGCACCCGGATTGTCGTCCCCCCCCCCCCCCCCCCCAAAAAAAAAAAAAAAAAAAGATGGGCGGGGGAAGACTGGGTGTGTTTAACTTTAAATTTAGAAAAAAAAAAAAAAAACTAAGAAAGAAAGAAAAAAAAAGAAACTGCCTTCTTCCCCCGAACAAAACGCACGCTGATAATGAACGTATACAAGCCAACTTTCCGGTCCGATGCGGGCATAATGGGGATGCGTAGTGTTGGGGGGGGGAAGAGGGTAGTATCATTCCGTTGCAATTGACTTTTTACCGCTTCGTCTTCCTTCCTCTTCCAGGTAAAATTTCGGAGGTGCGTTCTGTTCGGGGGTAAACTTTTACCTGATGACAAGCTGAAGGAAGATGAAGGACGATGAAAGATAAAGAAAGAAAGAAAGAAAAAAGAAAAAAAAAGCTAAAAAGAGAGAAGAGAGGGAGAGAAAAAAAGAAGAGGGAGCAAACAGGGGAGAGAAGAGGGAAGACGGAGTACAAATGGAAAAGGGAGAGGGAGGAGAGAGGAAACAAGAAAGGGGGTTAATTAAAAAAAAAAAAAAAAAAGGGGGGTGACCAGGAGGTGATGATGGCCTCGAGCGTCTGACAGAAAAGGTCATCGAGGCGAACAAGCAGCAGGAGGAGGAGGAGGAGGAGGAGGAGGCGCAGAGAGGGCGGAGAAGGAGGAGGCGCAAAGACGGAGGAGGAGGAGGAGGCGCAGAGAGGGAGGAGAAGGAGTTGATGATGGCCTCGGGCGTCTGACAGAAATGGTTATCGAGGCGAACAAGCAGGAGGAGGAGGAGGAGGAGGCGCAGAGAGGGAGAAGGAGGAGGAGGAGGAGGAGGAGGAGGCGCAGAGAGAGAGGGAGGAGGCCGCGGAAGAAATGCCAAAGAGAAGAAAAGGGTAGGGCCGAAGTGGAACGAGAAGAGGAGAGAGGAGAGAGAGGAGAGACAGGAGAAGACGAAACAGGAGAAAGAGAGGGGAAGAGGAGAGAGAGGAGAAGACGAGAAAAGGAGAAAGAGAGGAGACCAGATGATGGCCTCGAGCGTCAGACAGAAGAGGTCATCAAGGCAAACAAGCAGCAGCAGCAGCAGCAGGAAGAGGAGGAGGAGGAGAAGGAGGAGGAGGAGGAGGAGGAGGAGGAGGAGGAGGAGGAGGAGGCGCACAGAGAGAGGGAGGAGGGCGGGAAGAATTGCCCAAGAGAAGAAAAGGGTAAGGCCCCGAACCGCAACGAGAAGAGGAGAGAGAGGAGAGAGGGTAGAGAGAGAGGAGAAGACGAAACAGGACAAAGAGAGGGGAGCAGGCAGGAGGAGGAGGAGGAGGAAGAGAGAAGGAGAAAAAGACCCCTCCGCCCACCAATAAATCCAACCATACTTCTCTTCCTTTTCAAATACAAAACGAGACAACAACATAAAACGCAACCAGGAAGGAAAAAAAAAAAAAAAAACAGGAAGGAAAAGATGGAAGAGGTATTTAAATTTTAAACAGATTCTTAATAAATTAAAAAAAAAAAAAAAAAAAAAAAAAAAAAAAAACAGATCTGATCTAACCTCCGATGTGCTAGAGCCAAACTGAAGGAGACCAGCTTGCCCCTCCGCAGATTTCTTCTTCATCTCTTCTATCCTCCGTCTCTCCTCCTCCCTTTGTTGAGTGAGTCGGCGGATACGCGCCGCGTCCGCCGCATTTCCGACATATCCATCTCCAGTCGACATCGCCACGTGTCGCGACTCCTCCTTGCCACGTGTCGCGAGATTGTAAAGCAACCACGAACACGAAACTTCCGCGATGGATCCCAAACACCCAGGTGCAAAAAAAAAAAAAAAAAAAATTGATATTTTTTTCTACTCCTTCCCTTCTGCTCTTCCCACCTACTCTCTCTCTCTCTCCTCTTCGTTCGTGCAACCTTCGCCTGAGCAGCACGGCTATCGTAAGACGACCAGTTCTGGACTTCCTCCTCCCTTTCCTCTCTGCTCCTCTCCCTTCTTTCCTCCCTCCCTCTCTGCCCCCACCGGCAAGAGACACGAAAGATGAACCGCCTCCAAACCTCAACGACTCCCCAAGCCCGCCCTCTCTGCCCCCACCGGCAAGAGACAAGAAGATGAACACACACACACACACACACACACACACACACACACACACACACACACACACACACACACACACANCTTTCCATGGGGTGTCGGTGCTACAGAAAATCTGGCTCTGTTCGTTGGTGATCCACCGGGTCCCGAAGAGGGGTTGTCTTGCCACCTCCTCCCACTTGTCTGGGTGTGGGCGAGTCGGGGGGAAAAGTTTTCTCCAAATTTTTAACAAACGAGGCCAGAACTCGTCTCTCCCTGTCTCTTATACACATCTTGTTGTGTATAAGAGACAGCACACACACACACACACACACACAAAAAAAAAAAAAAAAAAAAAAAAAAAAAAAAAAAATCCTTTCTGTCTCTTTCCTTCTTAGTCTCTTACGACAACCGAAATTAGATCGACCTCGCTTTTCCCAAAAAAAAAAAAAAAAAAAAAAAAAATTAGATCGACATGGATTTCAGGGCCCTTGCGGTTTAGACGCTGTGTGCCACGGGAGCACCGACAGAGATGTCTGTATGTTGGTTTTCAGATGCATACCAGCGCGAAGGGCATGTCTTGCTTTCCTGCCTTTTTTTTTTTTCCCCCAAGTCCATTCCCTCTAGAAAAGGTGAACGAACCCTCCCTATGTGGCTGAACGGTACACACGTGTACAACTGTAAACAGCTGACGAGTTCCAGATGGACACAATAACGCAAGGAGCTCTACCCCCTTTTGAAAAAACAGGGAAACGGTAAAAAGAAGCCTCCAGTACTGGAGTTCATTCTTTTTATTCGACTAATGGGGCTCATTTTTCAGCACGGGGTTTTTCAGCTCGGGCCTACTGGTAGCTCAGTTGATAAGGCACGCAGGTGGCATTCAGGAGGTCTAGAGTTCAATCCCCGATAGCCTCATGTACCTTCCTCAGTAAGCTTGGCGCCCACCACCTAGAGCTAGGCCGTTGATCGAATATTGCCATGAGTAAGGGTAATTTCAAAGAAGACGTGCATATGTAGTGTGGGACCAGAATGTTTTCAGAAACTGGGACCGCGATCCGAGTGGTGGATGGTCAATCTGGGTCTAATAAATAGACCACCTGAGCAGATGTATGTGCTCCTTGGAGGCAATGATGGTGGCCGGTTTTGTCGATTTTGTGGGCTTTAGCAGATGTTCTGGTAGTGTGTCTAGAAGTCTAGCAGATGTTCTGGTAGTGTGTCTAGAAGTCTAGCAGATGTTGTTATAGTGTGTCTAGAAGTCTAGCAGATGTTCTGGTAGTGTGTCTAGAAGTCTCATGTTTTTGGAAGTAACGAACATGGCCGGTATTGTCGTTTTTGTGGATGTCCTGGTAGCAAATTGGGAAAGGGTCTGGAAGTTCTTTGGGTCTTGGAAGGAAGGACGACAGTTTGAGGCTGCTTTGTGGTAAGTTGTATTGAAAATAGTGACCGACTTTAAGATATACAACCTTGGATGGTGATCTACGATGTGTAGTGAATTTCAGATCAATACGCAGGGTATAAATAGGTCTAGCAACTGTATGTTCAATACCTTATGCGACCAGTAAAGACCCCTGAGGAGTGTCAGGGGCGGCCGGCTGAAACTAGTCGGGTCCTAGCCGCCAGTACTTATTGTATCTCTTTTGACATGAGTCACATTTGGGATTTATTATATCTGCGTATCGTTCTTTCTCCTCCTACTTCTTCTGTGTACTCCATCCTTCTCGACACTTTCCTGAAAGTTGTGGATGATCTCACTCGGGTCTGGTCAAGTCATTGACGCACTGAATTGCATATCACTTTGACTCCCAGAGTAACCACAGTAGGAGTAAGACTACTGGGCGTGTGGCTTCGCCACCTTGTGTAAATTGTTAAGTGTTGCGATGGCGAATGTAGTTGGAACGACAAGTGTGCGAACGTGCTTCAACTACGGTGATCCTAATCACTTTGCAAGATGGTGTCCACATCCAAGGCAGGGAGGCAGCTCAGCATCTACATCAACTCAAGCGGCTCTTATTTTGGCGTTGCCTACACCACCTACGACCTCTCTTTCTCCACCTCCTCCCCTACCTCTTTCATCTCCATCTATGATACCTATGCAGAATATCGCATCTGCTAATACAGACGAGGCGAGCACGAGTGAGCAGTATGCAAAGGGGATTGGTTGGTTTAACACCAATCAGAGAATGGTGGCTTTGGAAGAGACAGTGGCGTTACTAAAGGCGTGGTACGATGCGGAGATGGCCAAGATGGTAGCAATGCAACAAGAAAAAGAAAAGAAGAAGCAAGAACAAGAATCGAAAGAAAGGAGATTGGAGGAGAATAAGGATAGAGAAGAGTTTCAAAAAGAAATGAACGACACATGAAATGTGAAGTTTGAGGCAGTGTGTGGGGCGATGAAAGCAAGTAAGAGCTTTGGGGCTAACAAGGAAGAGATTGAAAAATTGAAGGAGCAAGTTGAATCGTTGCAGATCAAAAATTGCACAGAAAACAGATTTGGGAGCATCAACCAGTAAACAAGGTGGAGGTGATGATGCTTTTCTGACGCATTTGATATAAGAACAAGAGGTGATGGAGCAGAAGATGGAATCGGCGATGAGGGCATGCAAACAAGTGGAGAGCTTAGAGAAGGAAATTCGGATGTTGAAACAATCGTGAGAATAAGTCTGGCAACAAATGTAGTCGGATAGCTACATCACCTTCGTCGAACCGAAGATGCCACATGTGACACCGCAGTTGTCTCCAAGAAAGCTTGATCAGCTTCGACAATTGCAATATTTGAAAGTAGAGGCATTGAAAGGGCTACGGTTACAAGAGTTGAATTGGAGTCGTGAGGCCGAACAAGAAAATGTGAGGTTGAAGGAGAAATTGGGCAAGCGAGATGCAAATAGAAAAGAGACACAACGATCTACTTTTTGAGAAAGGTTGGACGAAGCAGAAAACAAGCAGGGGGCGACAACAACACAAGGGACATGTAAAGGAAAGAAGAAAGCAGACGATGAAACTGAGATCAGTGAACAAATGGATTGTGAGAGTTCATCAGAGAAGCAAAGGAGTTAAGAGGAAAGAAGAAGGATGCCCTGACAAAAATTTGTTTGAAAGAAAGAGTCAAATATGCAACATTTGGGGATACAATAGTTGAGATAATTGCGAAGAAAATGGAAAGGGGATTCGGGAAAAGACTAGCAATACAAGAAGTGACAGATGATGCAGCGGGGGATCCGCAGTATGAAGACAAAGAGGATGGGAGAGACTCGACTGATTCTTAGGGTCCCTCTCGTACGCGACTGACTTATGGTCTCTAGCTAACCAATGTGTAAAGATTAGGCTTGCTTTTATAAGTTATGTACAACTGAGATTTTTTTATTGCCTATTTTCGTTGATTATTATGACATTAATTTGATGTGAGGAGATTTCGTAGGCGAAGAAGTTGATTTCCTATATATTCAATTGGTGGCATTCGGGAGAAGTGGTGAAGGATCATTTGGTTTATGCCCTTATTTCCCTTTGGTGTCAACAAATATATGTGGGACGTACTAAGTGTGAATTTGGCGTACGCGGGAGTGAACATGTATACAAGGTATGTGATGGTTCGCTTATCAGTGAAGGAAGATGGAACGAGAGACTTTAGAGGTGGCTTCGACGGTATGCAGTGGACAAGTACGTGGTTATTACTGTGTTTTGCAGTTTAGAGGATGATGTTAAAAATGTTGACAAGTTTTTTATTATGTAATTTTCAGCTTCGTTGAACGCCGGATATAGACAAAAAATGGCGAGAAAGAGAAAATTGAAAAAAAAGGAAAGACAAAGATTGATTCGTAAGAAGAACGTAACAGAGATCAGAGAGTCGGTGGTAGTTGAGAATAAGTTGTTGGTTGTTTTTCATTCGTCAACTGGAGTGGTATCTTGTAGTCTTATGCGAATACTGAATGAGTGTCGAGATGCAAGTACTGAGAGTGACGATTGTATGCAGAGGAGGTGCGCAATTACTCGATAATTGAAAAATACTAAAGAGGTGCTATGGATCCTCGATTGTGTCGAGTGAGTATGTGCGGGATAAGTTGAAGAGTGTGAAAGAGTGGTTGATTGACGTTTTGCTATGTTTTGAGGTCATCATGCCATTCTGTCAGCGTGTGGTGGCTCTGAGATATATCTGAGAATATTCAATGTAGTACATCAGACCCAGTTTAATTGGCTTTTCAAATCAACCATGCACAAGGAAACGTCTGAGTACGTGGGATTCGGATAAACTCGTGTATGTTTTTTCAATAGTAAGATATTTCATGAAAAGAGAACACATGGCTGATTGAGGGTTACGTTATCCAGGTTCGTATCATTGAAATTCGGTATTTGTATACATCAACGGTTGGTGGTTCGGGTCATATACGATCATAAGTACTGTAAAACAACAATCTGAAAGGTATGTGCTCGATTGGTGGGAGAACTGGATATTGAGCCAGCAAGGAGGAAAATTGTGATTAGAAGTATGAGGGTTGTTTGGTGTCGTAATACGTCAGTGGGAGATATAATTGACAATCATCAGTCGGTCACAAGAATTCAAAATTTTGAGTGTAAGTGTTTTAAGGCTGATGAGGAATTTCCTCATGTCCGTCCTCATGTCTCATTTCATCTTGGAGAATTGTTGTATGGTGTCCCTTCAAGTATGTTGAACTCCGCAGACGATTTTATTTATAACCTCAGACTTCAAATTTTGCGGTTTTTCCAAGCTGTTTGTTCGTTTCTTAAAATCTGATCTTAGCTTATTGATTCTCAACTTTTTTCTTCTTGTATTATCGATTCTCATATGAAGAAGTAGGCGGCATGTGAGATTAAAAAAATGCAGTCCTATAAGGAGAAGTTAGCAGGACTGATGTGTCCGTCGTTGGATCACAATTCAGGCGATACGTTTGTGAGCTGCCCAATTGTTTATGGGCAAGGCATGAGTAAATTGTTTTTGGAGAACTCCTCGCTTGTGAAGGTAGAGGAGTCAGAGAAGAAGGTGGGGATAAACTGTAAACAAATGTATGATGAAGGGGGGTTCAGTAAGTTGGGAGCATGAAAGAAAAAATGAACAATGAGACTTGTTTACTGTATACCAAAACAAAAAGATGTGAGTAGATGGCGACCAATATGCCCATGATCGCACTCTGAAGAGTGTGTTGTTGGGTCCAGGCGAGTGGTCAGAGCCATCAATTGTCTATTGTGAAGACTACCCGAGAATCTTAATTTCAACCTCAGACAAACGAACGATTAAATGAATAAGATTGGTTGTATCAACAAGTGAGCGAAGAAGAATTATGTATTGGTTGGGAGTTTATTTGATATTAAACAAATGTTTTCTAATTGTCTCATCATCCCATATTGCAGACATTGAGATGAATAATGGACTATTGATTGAGAAAAATTTTTGAGGGAGTTCTGGTACGAAAGCAAGTGAGGGTGGTGAGGTTGACAAAGGGGAGATGAGAAGATAGTTGAAGCTTGATAAAATTCTTAATGATTGTCTTTCACTGAATATGAATTAAAGAGCACATATATTGTGGTGGCAGGGCAGTTATTACGACAGATTGTGGGTATTCCAATGGAAAAAATGACCAGCCTTGCCTTGACCTGTCTTCTCTGTACACATAATGAATTCTTGTTCCTTTCGTCGTTAGGTGGGGAAAAAAAACTGGTGTCTGGTTGCATGATGGTGGATGATGTCTCAATGTTCATCAAATATCAACCGAAAGATGAAGTTTCAAGACAGCGAGTGAAACATATTTTGACTCGATTTAATGATTGTTATGATGAAGCTTTAACATTGGTGCAGATGAATCATAAAAGGCAGAAGTGGCAGTTCATTGAATGTGTGATCAGGATCCTGACAGATCCAGCGAAAGTGGTATGTCAAGCCGCACACAAGAATCAACAAAGAGAAATCAATAGTATGCTGAAATTTCAAAGTATCCAAGATTTTCGGTCGTATTCCAATCGTCAATAAAAATTCGTTGTGATTGATTATTTTCTCCACAAAGCATGGAGCTACACATTTATTCCGGGGTTTGAATTTCATTTTCTTCTCACGTTGAAGAATGAGTTGTGGCTACGTGGTTACCCGGACGAGTACTTTGACAGTGCATTAAAAAAATTCTCCCCAAAATTTACTCGTTGTTGGGATCAATGGGTGTCGGCCCCTACTGGTTGGGGCCGTCTCTTTATGAGATGGAAGTACGGGTCGAATACTAACACGAGTAACGGTAATTTCAAAGAAGACGTGGATATGTAGTGTGAGACCATAATGTTTTCAGAAACTGAGACTGGGATTGGAGTCATGGATGGTCAATCTGGATCTAATGAATAAACCACCTGAGCAGATGTGTGTGTTTCTTGGAGGAAATTACCGTGGCCGGTTTTGTCGATTATGTGGGCGTTAGCAGATGTTCTGGTAGTGGGTCTAGAAGTCTCATGTTTTTGGAAATAACGAACGTGGTCGATATTGTCATTTCTATAAATGTCATGGTAGCAAGTTGGGAAATGGTCGAGAAGTCTCATATTTTTGGAAGTAACGAATATGGTCGGTATTATCGTTTTTGTGGATGTCCTAGTGGCAAGTTGGGAAAGGTTATAAAAGTTTTTTGGGTCTTGGATGAAAGGATGACGGTTCGAGGCTGCTTTATGGTAAGTTGTATTGAAAATAGTGACTGACTTTACGATACACAACCATGGATGGTGATCTACGATGTGTAGTGAATTTCAAATCAATACGCAGGGTATAAATTGGTCTAGCAACTACAAGTTCAACATCTTCCGCGACAGTAAAGGCCCCTGAGGAGTGTCGGGGGCGGCCGAGTGAAACTAGTCAGGTCCTAACCACTAGGACTTATTGTATCTCTTTTGACATGAGTCGCGTTTGAGATTTTTTATATCTACGTATTATTCTTTCTCCTCAACTACCATTTCGTCAAAATGGACATTTTTTATTTTTTGAACGAAACTTAAACCGAGTTTTTTCAACTTTTTTGACCAAAAACTCGTCTTAATTTTGCTGCTCCTGAGGGTCCGACGTTTTTAAAACGCTGGACCCCCCTGGATGTATTGGGACTAAGGTTGAGATAAGATACATCTAGGGGGGACCGCCTTGATGTTTTTGGTCTCAAGCTACGTCCAGATACATACAGGGGGTCCAACGTTTTAAAAATATTGGACCCTCAAGAGCAACAAATTTAGACTGCGTTTTCGACCAAAAGAGTTGAAAAAACTTAGTTTCAATT
This sequence comes from Chara braunii, assembly GCA_003427395.1. Classification (NCBI taxonomy): domain Eukaryota; kingdom Viridiplantae; phylum Streptophyta; class Charophyceae; order Charales; family Characeae; genus Chara; species Chara braunii. The sequence continues at coordinate 432,477 of BFEA01000669.1, read as the reverse complement.
TCGTTAAAAAAATAAGAAATGTCCATTTTGATGAAATGGCAGTTCCTCCTACTTTTTCATTTTCCCGTTTTCTGCTTTTTTTGTCCACTTCATCCTTTTCGACACTTTCCTGAATGTTGTGGATGATCTCACTTGGGTCTAGTCAAGTCGTTGACGCACTTAATTGCATATTACGTTGGTCCCCTTGAGGGGCATTGAGCAGAGACTGCAAATGTTCGTAGAGGGAGGGAACTGGAGGGGAGGCACAACGACTGGCCCATCGAAGAAGCTCGGCCCCGATGCTACCGGCCAACTGACCGACCCCTGGTCAGTATCACCCACGTGCAGGTCGGGTGCAACCCCCACATGTTCCCTCGTTCGAGACGGGTGATTAAATTTGTTGGGCACCACCACCTTTCTCAGTGTTGGGAAAAATGAGAATATGATGTACACCGCATTTTTCTGGGGTCCGGAGGAGGTTCGGCCTCCGAATCCCCAAAAATGGAAAATAAATATTTTCGGAGCCTTGTGGGCTCGTCCCTTAGATGGGTAAAAAAAAAAGAATGTAGTGCAGCGAGATCAATAATGTTGGGGAATATACAATGACCTACCTCGATTGGTTAGGTATGCAAGTGACATTCAGAAAATAACACTCCTGGTTAACCACGTGTGGAGAGAGCTCGGTCTTTGTGTTAGGCGGACCCCCACCGACAACCCTACCCATCCATGACTACCGCTGTTGGGGCGGGGGGCAACATGATTTACCTCGTTTGCGAGGCCCTATGCTTGCAGGGGTTCCCTCTATATAGTCTTAGGAGTAGTGGTAGGAAGGTAGTGAAAGGCAAAAATAATTTGAGAGAAAAGAGAGAGAAAAAAAAAATAAAAATGTCGAGGAATCCCCTCGTGGAGGCCTCGCTCACACTAGTACTTCACAAAATGTATGTGACCACAAATGAAACCCAACCCACCACGTGCTCGGTGTAGGGGTTCACCGACCGTAGGTTGAATTGGTAGGCCGAAGTCCAGCAGTGGGGTAATTTAGCTAGGCCCAGGATAAATATTCTTCATAAGGATTTTCATGCTTGCTAAGCTCAACCTGCGCCTAGTCAAAGTAGCAGACCATATGCGTTGTTGGAATGGCATGAACCTGACCGGGATCTCAACCAAGGGCATTGACAAAGGGAAAAGGAGAAAGAGAAATGAATGAAGGAGTATATGAGTAGAAAAATAGTAGTAGGTCGGGGTGAAGGGAGAAGCGTTAGAAAAAGGAGTACTTACCAGTGTGAATTTTCTTGTGTTTTAGCAGAAGATTCATTCTTATTTTGCCTTAATACGAGCGCAGCAACAAGTGACTCCTGTATGAATGTATCTTCTCATATTCTAGCGGAAAATTCATTATTATTTTGCATAGTATTTGATGGTTAGTGATGCTAGATGTAGGATCGAGACCGCTCTACTCACTTTGGGTGTAGCCTTCATCGCGGTGTCGAGCGCATCGGCCGTCACCTTTCTTCACAAAAGGCGATAGCCCTCCGGACCACGTCAGACAAGAGTAAAAAAAAAACTACGGAGACAACTTGGGAACAACACAAAAGTAATATCGTGAACTGCTGAGACACACGTGGTTGTGTCGTCCCTTCGTCGCTCTAGCTAGGTGCGTCGTCCTCTACGACAGGATAGGTTCTCGCGAGGCATAACTTAACTTTCCTAAGGGGTTGTCACTAGGTTCCCACGAGGCACAACTTAACTTCCCTAAGGGGTTGTGACCACCCTTAGGGGTGTATCCCTACCGAGCTACTAACCCACATGCGAAAACTTTCACGTGCAGTTGCATGGGTAGGTCAGTCGAGCCTGTTTGCTCATTTCGTTGTAGTATAAATATGCAGGGGTAGGTCAGTCGAGCATGTTTACCCATAGAATTATACTTGGAAATTTGGAATGACGTGGACATAAGCCTAGTTGAGATCTATAATGAAGTGTTGAATGAAGCCAGCTTGTTAACAAACATACATCATACAGTCATATATGTATTATTCAAGAAAGGGAACCGTACAAAAATGCGCCATTGGACACTGATATAGGTCCTGAATAGGTCGTACAAACTACTTGCTAAGATCCTTGCTAGAAGACTAGTTAAATATCTTTCATCACTAGTCCAAAACGACCAGACTGCGTTTGTACGGGGTGGATATATATTCGCCAATATTGTAACTGCAATTGAATTCCTTGAGATCATACAAAACGACTCACTGAACGTTGCGGTTCTCTTGCTGGTCATGAAAAAATCATACGACCGTGTAAACTGGTCATATATCCGAACACACTGAAGATCATGGGCTTCGGGGATCATTTTTGCAGATGGATTATTGTGATGTATACATTGTCCACCACATCAGTTACGATTAACGGTCACATTTCGAAGGTCTTTTCTCTCACTCGCTCATTTAGGCAAGGATACTCCCTTGCACCATTGTTATTTGCAATACAGAAAAAAGTCTTACTAAACAATATTCGAACACACATTCACATTAAAGGATTGTTAGTAGGTTCATCGTGCTGCAAAGTTAAGGTTTTGACAGACAATCTGTTTGCAATATCCGAAAACACCTCAGACTCTTTGGGCATTAAGTTGAAGACAAAACTTGACGTATATTCTAACTTATCTGAAGCGTCTGTAAACTGGTATAAGTCAGTCTACCTTTTGTTATCTATATTTTCATTTTCATGCGAATGGGGAATGAAGCAAGTAACAGATGACCGATCGAAACACTTTCTAGGCGTGCAGATAACTTTACTGTCTTGCGAGGGGGATCATGACGACCTATTACTGCATAAATCCATGCACCGAATGGTGATTTAGAGTAAAGGCCCCCCACCTCTCGTTATTTGGGAGAGACTTAGTTGTAAATGAGACATTATTCGCTCTCCTTTGTTTTTTTGGTACCGTTAGAGCCCTCTGGAAACAACTGTACTCACTTACTAAGAGGAGAGTTGCGAAATTCATACGGAAACCATACATCAAGGATGAGGAGTTTTTCCTCTCCAAACTAGCGTGGGAAATGTTGTGCACTCTCAGATCATAAGGGAGCTTAGTAATCCTTGATCCAAAGAAGCAAATTGATGCCATACTCATCAAATGGCTAATCATAGCAAGTACAGAAGCCCCCACCCCCCATTGGCCCATTGGGTAGCTATTGTCGAGTATATCATGTCCCAATAATGGAATCTCACTGGACCTCAGGATGTCTGGATATGTCTAATGATATTCTTCTATCAACAAAGACAAACAAAATCCCTATTTAGGAGAGTTATCATCCGGGTATGGAATAAAACTTCATCCGGACGTCAAGACTGAGCCAGTGAGTAACGCAAAAATTCTTACTCAACCACTATTTGAAACCCCGTTCATAAGAACCAAGAAGGGAAATGGATCAAAGGACACAACTCAAGCTTTGGACATACTTGAATCGAGAGAGAGATTCTTATAATAGAGGACATATGAGACCCTCTCCTCGACACATGGATCTTGGATCTGGACCTAAGAAGTATTGTGAGTCAAGTAAGATAATTACAAGCTAAGAAAGAGTCTCTGATCGAAACTATCACATAACACTGGGGAGATAAACTTGCCCCAGAATCAACCGATTCTTTGAGGACATGGTCTGTATGTAATTAAGACAATCATTCTAAACTGTGGAAGCTAGCGAAATATCAATCAGATGGCAAAAGTGTATTCCAGGGCTGACAAATTACCTCCCCTCCAACCATGACACAACTGGAAGATGATGAACATCATTCAATCGACTCCTTGTTTACTCGGGTATGAGTTAGTCTAAGAGAAAGAATGTCACCTCAAGGGGAAAAAACTTGTATTGTCATTTCCAATGGAATATCGGTAGAGCAAATGAAATTTGATCCACATATGTGGGAGTGGCAGGGTTTGGGAAAAGGTTGGGAAAACATACGCCTTTTATATTACACTAACAATATTGGTTACAAGGCAATCATTACCTCAAAAGACCCATTAACAGTAACCTGCACAATGTCGCAGAGCCTGCTAGACCTGGACCCGACAAAAATCGGGAATGCACTGCTAAATTGTTGGAAACAATTGAAATTGATCCCCTGTCAAAGACAAGCTGCAATCCTATGGTTATTATCCACGGTGGTCACTCCCTGTGCTGTGTGGTTAGCAGACCGACAGGTGAAGATTGAGTTGAAATGCTTCTGGTGCGAGTGGGCTTTTGAACCATTGATCCACTTGTGGTGGGATTGCCCAACTTCTGCAAGAATCTATAAATGATGGTGCAAGAGATGGGATGAATTGTCGGGCCAATGCTTCAGTTGGGACAAGACCTGGACATTACCAGGATAATGCCTCCCTGACAAAAGGATGAGGCTATATGACACAAACATCAAGGGTAGTGGTAATCTTAGTGATTTGGCAACGCCGGAACGAGCAGGTTTTTGAAGGAAAACAATAGACAAACTCACAGATTAAGAGTGTCATTGGGCCTGAAAAGAGTTATACTGGCAGATTGGCAGCGGGACTTAGGCGATTTTATTAGTAGAAACAATAGATAGGTTGTAGATAACTAGAGAGCAGGACTATCATTGGCGGAAGTCCTCTTCCCCCCCTCCCCCTCTCAGCAATAGGTGTAGGATAGAGATAGGGGCTCACCACACAACCTTTCGAATGAAGGCCTTTTTCGAAAGGTGTCATACTTTTTTCGAAAGGCTGCTCGTCGAAAGGAACCCCCCCCCTCGCCACACATATTTTCGAAATACCGAGGCCTTTCTATATGCACATTAGGGTATGGCTGCACTGCTCTCGACGCGTGTAAAACGAGAGAGTGAATCTTTGGATAGAACATGGAAAGATACACCACCATAATTTTTGTCTTTTGTGCATGTCAACAAAAGTGGAGCCAGACCCTTGTAATCACCCTATTTTTTTTATTTTTTTTTGCCAATCAACTGACAGGCCGAAGGATCTCATCTCTTCAAAATGACTTTTGACGTCGGTCAATCTGACACCTTTTAAAAACTTTTTCGAAAGAACTAATGTCGAAAGGTTGTGTGGCAAAGACACAACGTCGATTTTGCGCGTTTCGAAAGCCTGTGTAGGGCTCGCCACACATTCGAAACGAGCAAAATCGACGCCGTGTTGTCGCCACACAGCCTTTCGAAATAAGTTCGTTCGAAAAAGTCTTAAGGTGTCAGCTACACATACTTTCGAAATGCGCAAAATCGACGTCGTGTTTTCGCCATACAACCGTTCGACACAAATTCTTTTTAAAAAGTTTTGAAAGGTGTCAGATTGGCCGGCGTCAAAAGTCATTTAGAAGAGATGAGATCCTCCCGCCTGTCGCGAGCGTTTCCTCGAAAGATCTCGAGTGGTGTTGCAAAAAGACCCACTCGAAACGGTTGATTGGTAAAAACAGAAGGAAAAAAAAAGGCGATTACAAGGTGTGGCTCCACTACTCTCGACATGCACAAGAGATAAAAATTCTGGTGGTGTATCTTTCCATGTTCTAGCCGAAGATTCACAGTCTCATTTTACACGCGTCGAGAGCAGAGGAGCCAGACCCTAATGAGCATATAAAAAGGCCTCTGTGTTTCGAAAGTCTGTGTGGCGAGGGGGGGTGTTCCTTTTTTTTTTTTTTTTTTTTTTAATGGGAACAAAGCTCCAATCTATTCGTGGGGAGCAGCACCTGTTGGGAACCGGGCTCAGCGTTTAATATGAAAATTTACTTAGTCGTTTGAAAGTTAGAGATACCGAGGCTATTAACCGACTTTGGCTAAGAAAAAAATGAACTACTTAGAAGATTAGTACGACAAACTTCAGAGATAGGCAAAGTTAAGAGACGACTCAGGAACCCCCCATCAATCCTCTGTACCTCACTCCGGCAAGGCTTACTGCAGCAGAGCCACCATCTCCGTTGCTGTTGTACCCTATTTCCATCCTACGAGCTAGCCCCTCACTAGTAGGACGCTTGATATTCAAACGAGCAGCCTTTCGAAAACAATCTGACACCTTTTGGAAAAGGCCGTTATTAGAAAGGTTGTGGCCAGCCCCATAGTTTTTTTTTTTTTTTTTTTTTTTTGACAAAAACGGCAGGATGATCTTATTGCGAAATAAGGTAGAGGCCGAGAATCCTCAACAAACAACCCGGAAACGAGAAAACTGGGGCCATTACCCAACACAGACGTTGGGCACAGACGTTGGGCTCTCATCCAAAGACAGAAATGGCCAAAACAGGAACCGCTGCTCTGATAGTGCCGCAACCCTGAAAAAACAAAGAAAGTCCATATGGCCTAAAAAAACTAAAAAATTTAAAAGCCACCTCTACTAAATTGTGGGTGCCTACATGAAAAATCAAAGGATCCACAGGAAACTGGGAAGTTGAGTGATGCACCCTGGAAAAAAAGAAAGAAAATAAACGAAATTCCCACCTGGCCTAAGAACCTCGAACAATCAAACTGCCTACCAATTTGTTCTTATTCTATCTGATGATCCAAACTCCTAAGGTCTACGCATCTAATTCACCGCCTACGACGGGCGGAGGTGCGTATCCCGACTAGGATCCTTCCTATCTATCTGACACCCCGACCTCCCCGGACCACCTGTGTGAATAATTCACTCCCCTGCCTGCCCACTGCAGCAGTTTAACCGAGTGCCCTTGTTCAGCAACCACTTACTCTCACTTACTGTAAAGCCACTGGTCTAGTTCCAGCTTACCATTCTCAGAGATACTAGCTAATCCTTTCCCTATACACCACTTCTTTGCGAACCACTGTTTTCCTGGTCCTTCCTGTCTGCATCCTTTTCTCCTCCAATCCGCCTGGATTGCCC
>BFEA01000669.1:402181-425552 GCA_003427395.1 Chara braunii | reverse complement strand
TTTTTTTTTTTTTAAGTCCATGGTGTTGTAGAGGCCAGTCACTGAGTACACAGTGGTCACCTGGAGCAATAGGCCGTGGGTGTCCCAGAATATGAGACCACTTCCCATCCCATCCTCACGTCAATACTCCTAGCGCACCCCCTATCCCACTATCCTACCTCAGTGTGACCAACACTCAGGACCATTACCCTACCTGTGGGCAGGTAACTTGGACCGAACAGCAGTGATAGGCACCAGGGCTGATAGGTTGCCCAACCCTGGTGGAAGCGGAATCGATCGAGCCTTGTCGAACGGGAACTTCGGACGTCAGGCCCATACAATCTACTACAGGCCCCAAGAGACTTTGGGCCCTAGGTTTCAGACAGGGTAGCACCCATTGAAGCAGTCTTACTGTCCTTCCCCTAGCTTACCCAAGGCTAGGCGGAACTCGGACTGGCCTGAGCAACTTATACCCCTACCTTTGCCCCAGGGTCTAAGCCTTATATATAGCCACTAGACAGTTCTACCCAAATATCAGTAGGAATTCCGGTGACCCATACCTGTCCCTACCGCAGATGCTAGACCCCACCCAGTGACTAGACCCCCCCAGTCTGACAGTTGTGTAGTTCGCAATGTATGTGTATACCCGAAGGTTGTGTATGCTTCGTGTATCTATGTATGACGATGTACAGACAACACTATGTGTGTGTATGTAGCCCTTAGGCCATGTATAATTCGCAAGTTATGTATATGCATGAAGGTTGTGTGTGCTCTGTGAATCATTGCATCAAGATGTATAGGCAGCATCATGTGTGTATATCGAAGAGAGAACGGGGTAAGCTGGACAAGGACCCCCCCAAGATCCGAACCAAGCTCGAACCCGTGACCTTGAAACATGTAATCGTATGACTCTACCATGTGAACGGCTAGTGGAAATGGCACAAACGTGTGATATGCCAAACTGGGAAGATCAACAGAACACCCAAGACCAACACCCCCAAGTAACCCATGTGAAACCCAGAACCAACATACAACACTATGAACAACCCTTGGGTGGTGCGCAGACAGTGTCTGTAATAGTACCATGCGTCTCCCTTGTGTGTCCAGCCGGGCGTCAATCTAACACCCTGCCCGTGTCCGTGCACAAGGTTGCAATTGAGTTTTGAACCCGCAACCTCATACCACAATGCGCATTTCCAACCGGTGCTTTAACCACTGAGCCACATCAACTGAAAAATATGGCCAAGTTCTTGGTGAGCTCCTTTTGATTGAAGACTCTGTTGTTCCTTTCTGCCCAAATTACTTTCATTCCTGATGCCCTAGCGGTTTGTGCTGCATAGCCCCATTGTTTGGTTTCCTTCCTGTGGTTGTGTTACTTGTTTTGTTTTCTTTTTTTTCTACTAGCGAGAAAGTTGGAATTCAATTATCGCCTTGTGGTTTTCCTTTTTGTTCCCAGGGTTGGAAAATGTCAGGACAACCATCGTGAGCGGGTCATATCTGTCACTGGACATACCCCAATGCCCGCACCTAAACTGGGTAATGGTCCCAGCAGCAGTTTCATCCGGGTTGTTTGTGGAGGGATTCCCCCGCGGGTTGTTTGTGGTCCCAATGTCGATTGGTAATCAAAATGCCCTCTTTCTTGTTGGAATAACTAAATAAAAAATATCTATTGATTTTCATAGAGGTATAGGCTTAGTAGTAGTAGTAGATAGATAGTCAAAGGTGAAATTGAGAGAAGAATAAGGTGAAATTGAGAGAGGAATAAAGAAAAAGAAAACAAATCGAACGAGCCGCTCCCCAAGCCAGGCTGGGCAATACTTACCGCGCACGCTCGGTAAGATGACGTTTGGAGGTAGCGACCTATTAGCCTACAAGTGGGACCTTGCCCCTGGGCTACCGAAGTGCTACTAAGGGGTCTCTCTCTCTCTCTCTCTCTCTCTCTCTCTCTCTCTCTCTCTCTCTCTCTCTCTCTCTCTCTCTCTCTCTCTCTCTCTCTCTCTCTCTCTCTCTCTCTCTCTCTCTCTCTCTCTCTCTCTCTCTCTCTCTCTCTCTCTCTCTCTCTCTCTCTCTCTCTCTCGGCGACCTACCGTGTCCTACGTGCTTTGAGCATACGTGCTGGCGAGACGGAGGGACGGAGGGCATCATTGAGGTGGATGAAGGACGGGAGGCTGGGGCGTTTGCCACACTGTCCACGATGTGATTCTGACGCATACTGCTCTGTTTCTTCTTCGTTGGCTTTTGCCTTGCAGGAAATGCTCTGAGATGCTCTCCCAGCATTATATCTTACTTCTTAACAGCACAGATTCTGAGGACTCCCCCGACGAACGATAACTGCCAAGCATTCATTACAAGGCCTGCATAACAACAGTATCCTCTTTTGTAATTGGGTGGGTGCTCATTACTTCATTCATACATTACAAGGCATGCATAACAACAGTACCCCTCTTATAATTGAAGGGGATGATTTCCCATAACTTCCGTCGGCCAATTCTCAATCACACCATCTCTGCGCACCCCCCCTGCCAATTCTCTATCTCACCATCTCAGCCCCCCACATAATTGAGTCTCACACACACACACACACACACACACACACACACAGCGCAGAGAATCGTAATCTTGAGCAAATACGTCAACGAGACAGAAGTTTCTCTGAAAGTTCCGAGAGTTCTCGGCGACTGAAATAGTGTGGGTCATTTTACACAGCGCAGACGCCGCAGAGCAAGAAACGTTGCTTCTTCTCAAAGAAAACGCTAACAGTAAAAGAGAAAAGGATGGGTGCTATTCCGTCCTACTTTCTGGCAAACGAAGCTGCGCAGTAGGGGCTAGGTCCCACTTACACGAATTAAGCGATACTAACCGTAGATAGCAAAGATCAACGGTCGAAATCTCCTAATTTGCACAAGTGGGACCTTGCTCCCGTTCATCTGGCAACCAAATTAATAGATAACAAAATGCTTTTGAGTACCGGGCCGGTCAGTTCAGTGATGATATTTTTTTTTTTTTTTTTTTTTTTTAAACAAAGCTGCATCTATTGGTGGGGAGCGTCACCTACTGGAAAGCGGGTCCAGCGTCCCTTACACAGTTAAGACCGAATAGTATATAGAAAGGAAGGAAATTGGATGGCTGTCTGGAAGGTGCCTGCCAGCATTGATTGCTCTGGGGACCAGAGGATTGACTGAGCAGGTGTGGAATTGAAAGCCTGATGGTCCCCTACTCCCTCTCCATTCCTGTACCAGGGGAGGGGTCCGGGGGAACCACTGGGGGGCACCAGTGGGGATTTCATCCGTCTCCTTGCCCATCTTCAAAAAAAAAATTCATCGACCACCCTACTGCCACGCGCCCACACTGCATCAGATGAGAGAGGACCAAGAAAAGGAACATTTTGAGATGGTTAGATAGTCCCGGATTGAAACTGCAAACAGACTAACCAAAAAAACTGACTACAACACAAATAACAGAAAACTGATCCAACACCAACAAAGCAGACTACGACAGGAAAAACATACTTAGCGCAAAGAAAACAGAAAAACGAAAAAACACAGACTACGACCCAGATAACGAGGCCCGGATCGACACTGACCAAACTCAGACCCATAAGCGAAAACCAAGACGGAATACAATAGATAAAGCAGACTCAAAGCGACTCGTCTTCAACACATATGAGGGCTTCGCCGGTTACAGGCGTATTTCCAAGGACTGTAGGTGGGTGGGGAACGGGTCTAGAAACTCCTCTGCCGGTCTCATAAGGATGTCAGGGTCTATTGATAGTCAATCCTTAAATCTCAGTTGGTAATCCCTTGGCGCCTCTTCTTCGTGGTTGCCCTCCCCCCCCTCCTCCTCTTTCCAACCCCCCGTCCAGCATACTTCTGCCACCCATCCCTCTCGGTCCCCGCCCAACCACTCCCTGAAAAACTGTAGTAGCCGTTCCCGGATGTCTTTGGATCTATGGAGGTTATCTAGCAATTGCTTCAGTGATTTCCGTCTGAACGAGAGTTCCAGTTGGAAGTGTATTTTGAATTATTCCACCCTTTCTTTTCCCTCTACCCGAACTTGATCTAAAGTTAAGACGCATCGTTGCCACCACATGACCCACAAGATCGTTCGTCGGGACAGGTGGAACATGTTTGACTTAAAGATGTCATCTTGGAAGGGTGGGTAATAGCTCGTTAAGATGGCACGCCAATCCCACGACCATGGATGCCCCGACACTATTTGTTGCCCCACCCTGTCCCACCACCTCCATGTAAGAATGGTTGCGGGGTTTTGTAGGAATATATGCTCGATTGTCTCCGCTCTTTTTTTAGCCGGAAAGCTCGGCAGACATCGGGAGCACCAGGGGAGTGCTCGACCTTGTTGCTCTAGTTGCGTGTGATTGATCAACCAATTGTTGGTTGGTAGACACCGATGCAGGATCTGCCACTGCAGAGATGTAATTTTCGCTGGTTTGTACTTGGTATCGCTGAACCATCATATTGGTGTGAGGAGGTGTCTTTCCACGTTGAGGTCCTTTGCCATCGATCAATCACTGTGTCTTTTAAACAACGTTTTACTCCGATCATTCGGTACGTTGCTTTGACTGAGAGGCCCGACAATGTTTTCGGTTTAGGTTGTCGTGGGTTGTTCCGAGGGTCAGGTTCCCAGACCCATTCCAACGGATCGATGGGGAGGGCCTTTATAGCAATTTCAGGAAAAAAAAAACGCAGATTCTCTCCATCCCTTGGCACCCGGATTCTGTTTAGGGTGTTCTTCTAAATCTATTGGAAGAGGTCCCGGTTTCCTGCCAATCTCCCATTTCTATCAACGTTGTACCATTCAACCAGCACTTCCTCTGGTCGGATTAGGTGAACCAGGTCAACCAAGCTGGCATTCCTTTCCCTGGCCACCCAATTCCCCTCCTTCAGCTCCTTGCCTTTGCGGAGGATGGGCCACCACCTTACCAGGAGGGCTTCCGTTATTTCTGCCAATGCTGCTTCTATATTATAATAGTACCTCAGGTCTTCTCTCATCCTCTCCGGACTCTTCCAATCCTTCCTCTCCTCGTCCCAGAGGTCACCCACTCTCGTCACCCCATTCTTCACCCATCCTTTCCATGGGGTGTCGGTGCTACAGAAAATCTGGCTCTGTTCGTTGGTGATCCACCGGGTCCCGAAGAGGGGTTGTCTTGCCACCTCCTCCCACTTGTCTGGGTGTGGGCGAGTCGGGGGGAAAAGTTTTCTCCAAATTTTTAGCAAACGAGGCCAGAACTCGTCTCTCCTTCCTTCCTCTCCTCTTGAGCGCCGTGATATTCTCCAATATCTATCTTCTAACCATTGGAGAGGGTGAACAGACGGTGGGGCCTCGGGGGCAAGACGGGCGATTTGTTCTAGTGCTAACGGTCTCCACACTAGTGGATTTTCGAAGATCAGTCGTATCACCCATTGTAGGCTGAGGGCTTGGGATTGACCGAGGGGGTTTAGGATACCAAGGCCTCTCTTTGCCTTGGGTTGGATAACTGAGTCTCATGCCACTCGCCTTATGGCCTTATGGCGTGGGGATTTTCGCTGTCTCCTCTCCATAGGTAGGCTGCCACCTTCCTCTTCATAGACCTCAGGGCCTCTGGGCTCAGAGGCCAAAGGATCGATTTGTAGCAAAGGGTGGCTAAGACTACGTTATTGATCACCAGGGCACGTTCAAAGAGTGACGTGTGCTAGTGGTTCCATTGTGAGAGTTTAGCAAAGGCCGAGGCAGATAGTCATCTGTCGTTCTCTGGGGGTTTACCCAACACTGACATCTTGACCCCCAGGATTCGTATGGGGGAGTCGGGGGCCGCCCAAGTGATGTGGTGCCCTTCTGGGGGCTGGACCCATTGGTGATGGAGCCACCATGCAATTGTTTTCTCACCCCAGTTTACGACCATGTCAGAGAGGGTGCAAAAAAGGGCCATTAGCCTATATAACCTCCATATTCTGTTGTGTAGCATCTGCCATAATTGTGAGGTTATCTACGAAAAGCGAACAGGCCGGGACTGCTTCTTTTGGGATGTCGGACATCTGAATTCTCTTTAAGTCTTTGCTCTGATGGAGGTTGGCTACTAACGCCTCCATTATAATAATAAACAAGAAGGGGGCTATAGGGTCCCCTTGTCTAACCGAACGTTGTAGTCTTATCCCTGGGGCCAGGGACCCGTTTATCTGGACGCTTGTGGTGGCGTTCTGGTGCAAGATACTCACCCATTGTCGAAAGTTGTTACCAAAGTTCAGTGTTTCCAGACACTTATCTAAGAAAAATCAGTCCACGTGGTCGTAGGCTTTTTCGAAGTTAATGAAGATAAAGATGAGTCAGGCTAATCATCTCATTGACTAGAAGTATGTTTTCTTGAATGTTCCTGTTGCGCATGAAGCCTGTCTGGGCTGGGTGGATGAGGTCCTCCATTACTTCGATCATTCGATTAGCAAGAGTTTTTGACAGCATCTTATAAACTGTCGTCAAGAGTGTAATGGGGCGGTAGTTTCTGATATTCATTTTGTCTCCTTTTTTGTGAAGCAGCGAAAACACCCCTTGCCCTACCAGTTCCCCTAGCTCCCCGGAGTCCCAGACTGCCTTATAGAACCACATTAGGTCTTCGCTCGGAAGGGGCCACATGGTCTCCCAAAATTCCTTGGGAAAGCTGTCTAGACCTGGGGTCTTCTCTTCCTCCATTTGCATTAGTGTCGTCCAAATTTTCTCATTGGAGATCTGCCGGTCCATATGGTCTTTCTGTGTCGAAGAGAGGTGGCCCTCCATTGGACGTAGGAATTCCTCTAGGTTTCTTAAACGGTCTATCTCCTGCTATTGGGGAATGTGAGAAGAGAAGAGGTCTTTGTAAAAGGATCTGACAATCTTCACGCAATGCGCTGTGGTAGTGGCTAAGCTGCCTGTCTCAGGGTCCAAAAAGGCTTCGATGGTAGTACGGTATGATCTTAAAAAAGCTAGGCTGAAGAAATGGGGATCCATAAAACCTTCAGTAGTCCATTTCACTAATTTGCCTCGAATTCTAATTCCTTGTCAGCGATGCTGTGCTAGTTGGTATCTCAGTTCAATGATGATGATGCTATCTCAAGGTCGCGGCGCTGCAGAAAAGGGGGGAAAAAAGAAAGGAAAGAGCAGGTGCGCACTGGGGCTTGAGCGTGCAAGACTCACGGCGGCACACTCACATGAAGACTTTCCTAAATGCATCTGACCTCTTTTTTACAGTCCAACGTGGATGCACCTAACCGCAATTACGTCCACATGTAAGTTGAACAAGCCTCAGTGTGAGCATGGGCCTCGCTGCCCCACTGACTACTTCGACGCATCGGACCTCTTGTACAGTCCAACCTGGATGCACCTAATCGCAATTAAGTCCACAGGCAAGTTGAAAAGAGTCTCAGTGTGAGTGAGCATAGGCCTCCTCGCCGCGCACGCCACTTGCCAAATGTACAAAATGAGAACGAATCTTTCCCTAGAACCTGGAAAGATGCATTGCCGTAATTTTTCTCTTCTGTGCTTTTGGTGAGCAGTGCCGCTACCGTCTTCCCCCGAACACAACGCACCCTCACTTTGGCTGTATCTGGCCGGAAATATAACTCGTGTACATTCATTTTTAGGGTGCGTTATGTTCGGGGGAAGACGGTAGTCCCTATGTGCCTCGCCGCACGGCACACGAACGAAACGAAGAATTTCACGAGTTCGTTCAGTGTTCACATCGCCCCACACAGCCCCACACAAATCACCATCGAAAAAAAAAAAAGGGCTCGCGAGGGGTCAGGTCGTCATCAGACAAAAAAAAAAGGAAACTGAGCCCTTCGCGAGGAGGTTGCTGCCGCCCCCGCCTGCAGCACCTCGACTCGATTTTCGTGGGGCCTTGCAAGGACCCACCAACCACCCCCCAACTCTCACGGACGTGCGGGGATGTGTCCAACAAGGTAGTAGATTATCTTTTCTGACTTCTGCAAGCGATCAGGAGTCCTTGTTCGCAGCCAAAGGCTGCGTCTTACCCCGTTGCACTTCGTCGTGTAGCGGGCCGTCCTTTTTATGGAAGTGTCGACAAGTCCTAACGGGGTTTATGGGGAGTCTACAAGGTGCACGGTCGGGGGCAGGGCACAGACCGGTAGCCGAAACGGTCGGCTCAGAGGTTGGAGTGCGGGCGACCAAGGGCAGGTTGCATAGGTCTTTGTTTGGCGGTGGCGGGCGTCGCCTGGCCTTTCCTTTTTCGGAATGGACGTTTTTTCTTTTTCTTTTCGGCCTTCGTTTTTGAAGGGGGGGGGGGGGGGGGGGTGTTTTGGGGCAGGCGGGGTCTACAGTCTTCCCCCGAATACAACGCACGGTCATTATAGCTGAATTTGGCCTATCTTTCGGTCTAAATTCAGCCATAATGACCGTGCGTTGTATTCGGGGGAAGACTGTAGTAAGTAAGTGATAAGTGAAGGAAGGGATGGCCAAACGCCCTTGCTCCACCACTGTGCAAAATGTGATGTGAATGAATGAATCTTCCCACTAGAACATGGAAGTATACACCACCATAGTTTGTCTTTTGTGCATGTGCTTAGTGCAGCGAGGCCCAAAGGTAAGGTTCAGGGCATACGGCCTCGCCACACCACTCTCCAATCTCGAAAATTCGTGAGTCGGGCACCGCCACACAGCATCGCTCGAAAAAAAAACTCGAAACTGTTTGAGAGCTGTCAGGAAGGCGTTTTCGAGTGCCCTCTCGAAACGATGTTTTCGCCCAGCCTGCAGCGTTGGAGTTTTCGTAATACCGCCGCTCCGCGCTCGACTTCGACTTCCATTTCGAGAGTTGTCAGGCCGTTTTCTCGCCTGTCCGCACTCCAGTTCGACCATTTCGAGAGGCCGGTCTAGTGTGCTATGTGGCGAAGGGCCATTTTCTCTCGAAAACCGGCCTCTCGAAAATTCCTGACAGCTCTCGAAAATTTTCGAGATTCGAGAGTGGTGTGGCGAGGCCCATAGCCTCACCATTCTCGAAATTTGCAAAATGGGAATGAACTTCTCGCTAGAACATGGCCAGATGCACCCGCCACATTTTTTGTCTTTCTTTCACATTTCCAGAGTGGTGTGGCGGTCGATCTATGGTGGTGGAGGCGGGAGGAGTGAGAAAAGGGCCACCTCGCCTGTCCTGCTCCTCGCTCCCGTTTGGCTGCGCAGGGCGGTATACAGTTTTTTTTGTTTTCTTTTTTTGTATTCACTGTTTTTTTTTTTTTTTTTTTTTTTTCCGGAACACTGAAAGCAATTCTCCTCCTTGTAGATTAGCTGTACTCACTGGTTCTCGTTTCGTGGTGCTGCGTATGGCGATGCAGCAGAAAACGAAGCAGAAAGAAAACGAACTTCCGCCCTCGCGCACCCTCGCGAGAAAAAAATTCGTTTTGTTTCGTTTCCTTCCGTTCCGTTCCGTTCCGTTTCGTTTTTCCTGGCTTGTTGCGAGGCCCTATACCCAGTGAAAGAAATGGCCAAATCAAAAGCAACCAACTCGACGGCCGTTGGTTGTCCTTGGTTTTTCTTGGTGACTACCCTCTTCCCCCGCACGTAACGCACCACGATAATGACGCAACCTATATTTCCGGTCAGGTTCGACCAAAATGAGGGTGCATTGTGTTCGGGGGAAGACTGTAGAAATCAACGTTGTTCATGGATCCTTCGATCGAATGGAAGAGGATGTGTAAGTGTGTAAATGATGTATGACGATATATATATGTATATATATTCTTCACTTTCCTAGGGGGTCGGAGGGTCGGAGGGGGTTAAGTCTTTGTCGCCGAGGTCCGTACTGTTTATGGCGGCCGGGGTTTTGACTTACAGTATATGTCTTTGGGTCGGAGGGTCGGAGGGGGTTAAGTCTTTGTCGCCGAGGTCCGTACTGTTTATGGCGGCCGGGGTTTTGACTTACAGTATATGTCTTTAAGGAATGACGGTGTTTGCAGTATGTCGTTATTAACATATTAGGGCTTAGGAGGGGGTAACTTATTTCTTTGTTTCGAAGACCTGAAACACCTTTCTTCTTTCTCATTATTAGGGGATCCTTGTACTTTATTCAGCTATGTTATGTTCGTGTTCCAAACAAACGGCCATTGCTCTTTCTTCTTACCCGCCTGTATTCCTTTGGTATCACTATCATTATCGGCATTCCACCTCAGCAGCAAGGTCAGGCAGTAGCTATACAACATCCCCCTTTCATACCCATCTTGTTCTCTACCGGTCCTTACGACGACTATGCTTCTCACAAAAACACTGCTCATTCTCTTGAACCTCGACTTCTTCACACCGCTTTCAATACANTTTAAAAATCATTCCAACCGTGAAATAGATCGCGGCCGCAATTTGACCCATACATCAATTTTACCATTCTCTCTCTCTCTCTCTCTCTCTCTCTCTCTCTCTCTCTCTCTCTCTCTCTCTCTCCGGTAGCCCCCACCCCCTCTCCTCTCTCTCTCTCTCTCTTTCTGTCGCTCTCTCTCTCTGTCTCTCTCCCTCAAATCATATCAACAAATGCAACAAAACTCTCTCTCTCTCTCTCTCTCTCTCTCTCTCTCTCTCTCTCTCTCTCTCTCTCTCTCTCTCTCTCTGTGTCTCTCCATCAATCAACGATTTGTGCCTTTCCAATCTCCCTTTTCGTGATGCGGGCGGAGCCACGCCGGTCCGTCTTGTGAACCCATTAAAGCCGGCTTTTAACCCAGTTAACCTCGGTCGTCCGCTCATTAATTACCTCGGTCGCTCATCCCTTGACAACCCCGTTGGGCACTATTAACCTACCTGGTCCCTCCCTCCTCGGCGACCGCTGCTGCGACTCCTATCACCAACTGAACTACCGGTAGGTAGTAGTCCCATTATTAACCCAGTTACCGACTCTGGAATCAGCAACGCTAACGCGGGTTGGAACTCGGGGTGTGTCTGACGCAGTGGGCGACGTGAGGAAGGCGGTGATGTCGCACAGCTTTCCGGCTACTCCAACCGATGGCTCGCGCGGCATCGGGTTCACAGAATCTGGCCGTTTTGGCAATCAACGATGTACAGCGATGGTGTGCACACGGATGACCCCTGTGCACTTCTCATCTTCTGCCACGTCAGCAGGGTCATCATTGTTCGTCCCGAGGCGCCAGCTGCGCGACGCTTCTGCCGATGGCGATGACGTCCACGTGTCAACTGCTCAGCCGGTCAGCGCAATCGGTTGCGACAAGCTCGGCAGGTCGGAGATCGGGATGATGGTGACGGCTAGAGAGGAGGAGACTGAGAGTTACTGTAGTCCTTCCCGCCCCGCCGAATGCCCGGCTAAAATGGTGGCAGCAGATGGCTTTCGCCTCCCTCTGATTAATAATCATGCTGATCCCCGTTGTGCCCGGAACACAGCGCACCCGCATCATGAATGTATACAAGCTATCTCTCCGGCTAGATACGGTCATGATGAGGGTGCATTGTATTTGGGGAAAGACGGTAGTCACGGCCTTGAGTCCCGCATCTGTCAACGGGAATGGGCCGTCAACAAGGAGGTGGACATCCCTCTCGCCTCCTCCTCCATGGCTATGGCTGCTCCGGCTACACTGCCCCTGGCGGCTTCGCAGATGGCCCCCCCTCCCACACCCCCCGCGGCTATGGCGGAGGCTGTCGCGATGACGGGGGAGAGGATGACGGTGGTAGTCGAGGACTCCGCTGCTGACGTGGAAGCCGCAGCAACGGCCACATTGGATCGAACGCCATCGCGCGCGCCGCCGCCGCCGCCGCAATTCCTGTTCCACCTCGCACCCTATGGGGATCCCGGTGACCTGACGACCGGCGGCGGCGGCGGCGGCGGCGGGGGCAACGATTCCTGCAGCGTCCACTGCTTAGCAGTGTGCGGCGATCCTGACGGCTGCTTAACGACAGGCGGAGGCGGCGGAGATTGCGCCTGCCACGTGCCCGCGGGTCAGCGAAGCAGCTTATCGCGGGCCGCCTTGGCCGATGATTCGGTGGGAACCGCCGGCCTTCGTCTGGCGGGCTGCCGGCGGCTGGAGTCGCACCACCACCAGCATGCTCATCGTGCCAACGCCTCCTCACTCCCGCTCTCTGTTCCCCTTCTCTCCCAGTCCTTACAGGATATCAAAGAGGGTGCAATGAGGCAATCACTGCATGCCAATCGTAAAGATGAAACTTCTGACGGCTTTCCACTTAGTACAGCACGAGACCCCTGCTTCAACACTTACAAGTCCAATCAGGAAACAGGGGGACCTAATCAAGAAGGAGAGGGGTTGGGATCTGTAGCAGAACCTCTTTTGGGGTCTCCTTACCCCCTTGATTACCCCCTCATTGATCTTCGACACACCGCATGTGACCAGACACAGAGGCTGCCGCCACGTGTCGTCATCAGAATGCAAGCCTGTAGTGCCGATCGGGTTAGCAGTGAACATATCAGCAGCAGCACTAAGCGTAGTAACCGACGCAGCAGCAGCAGTACTAGCAGTATGGGCACGAATGGTAGAACTAAAGCCGACGACGGTTCAATTGCCCGCGATATCATGAAGCGAGAGATAAATAGCGAGGGTCTTGTGTGTTTTTCTACCTCCTCCTCCTCCTCCTCCTCCCCCTCCTCCACCTCCTCTTCTTTCTCCCTACCTTTCCATGCTTCAGGGCTGTTCAATGGCGGCAATGAATCATCGTTATCATTAGTGTTGCCAGCCTCTGCAGGACCAACGACCTCTTCCGCCTTTCCCCCCTCCTCCTCCTCCTCCTCCTACTCTCTCTCCCAGTCTCTCCATGCCTCATTACTATCGAGTAACAGGCCCTCAGCTTCGGCCCGACCGGTAGTCGATCTTCGCTGGGCAGGATCAGCACCTGGTCAGAATGGTGGACCAGGTGCTGAAACACGATCTCCATCACTCGTGAGCTGCCCAGCAGGAAATAGGAGTGCCATCGCCTCGCTTCTGAAGAGGGAGGAGGACCAGTACTTGGTCCGACAGTTGGACCAGGTGCTGAACCAGCTGCAGCAGCAGGGCCGCCATCTGGCCCGTACAACTCCGCTCTCATCTGGAGATTTACATGTTGTGAAAGTCAAACGTGAGGAGGAGGAGGAAGAGAGGAGCGAGCAAGGGAATGGGCAAGAGGAGCAGGACAGGGAGGAGGAGGAGGAGGAGGAGGCGGAGCAGAAGAGAGAGCGGAGGAGTGGACATCTCCTGGCCCAGGACGGCAGCCATAGCCAAGCAACTGTCCCTGTGTTGGGCGACCTGCAGCCCATTATGATCACCGACCAGAGCAGCAACGGGCAGGAGAAGACTGAGGGGCCAAAGCACCAGCAGTTGCTGGTACACCGTCAGCGTGGCCGCCATAGCCAGATAGCTATGTCCATGCCTTCTTCTTCTCACGGACTCTTTCAATCATTTGACAATGACAACAGGAACGAGATGGAAGTGAAGAAGGAAAAGGATCCTCTGCTAGTATATCACCATAGCCATCACCATAGCCATCACCATAGCTATTGCCATAGCTATGGCTGTGGCGATCCAAGAGCACCTACCATCTTGAGGTCGGATTTACTACAAGCTCTTCGTGCACAATGCATGGAACAACAGAAGCAGAAGGAGAAGGAGAAGGAACCGACTCGGATGCAGGAGGAGGAGGATGAGAGGGACATGGACAAGGAGGAGGAGGATGGGGAGGAGCAGAAGGAGAAGGAGAACCCGTTGCGTCGTGTGCACAACGGGCAGACAATTGTACCAAAGACGGAAGCTTTGCAGCTAGCCGTCCATACTCGAGGAGAGGAAGGCAAAGAAGGGGAGAAGGAAGCGGAGGATGAAAAGGACAAGCAGGAGAAGGAGGAGGGAGCGGAAAGGACAGCTGTGCAGACTGTACATAGTGCTGTTCATAAACGTCTATGTGGTGTCATATTGCCTGTTGGGAGGGAGATGACGGAAAGCGGACCAGGTGCAATGAATCCGAGACCACTTAAGCAGCTGCCAGTACTCTATGAGCAAAGGGCGTTCCCAAAGCTGGAACCGGAGCTGGAACTGGAACTGGAACTAGAGCCACGACTGATTTCTGTGAATGGGCAGAAAGAAGAAAAGGTGGTACACAAAGCTGGAACCGGAGCTGGAACCGGAGCTGGAACCGGAGCTGGAACCCGAGGTAGAGCCGGAACCGCAACTGGAGCTGGAGCTCGTGTAATGAGAGCTGGAACTGAAACTGGAGCTGGAACCAGAGCTAGAATCGGACCTGAGACCGGAGCTGGGACTGGAACTGGGACTGGAACTGGGACTGGAAGAGTTAAAACCGGAACTGGAACTGGGACTGGAGCTGTGACTGGAGCTGGGACTGGAGCTGGGACTGGAGCTGGGACTGGAGCTGGGACTGGAGCTGGGACTGGAAGAGCTAGAACTGGAACTGGAGCTGGAGCTGGGACTGGAGCTGGGACTGGAAGAGCTAGAACTGGAACTGGAACTGGAGCTGGGACTGGAACTGGAAGAGTTAGAACCGGACCTGAGACCAGAGCTCGAACCGGAGCTGGAACCGGAGCTGGAACCGGACCTGAGGCCGGAGCTGGAACCAGAGATGGAACAGCGACTGCAGCAGGAGCTCGAACCGGAACTGCAATTGGAGCTGGAACAAGGGCTGGGATCGGGACGGGAAGCGGGGCTGGCCCAAGAAGAAGTGCGCGTGGAACAAGTTCTGGAACCGGTGCTGCATCTGAGGTTGGACCAGGAACTGAAAATGGACCTGGAACGGGGATCGGAACCGGAACCCAAGCCAGAACCGAACCAGCAGTCGCGACTCGTCTAACTCGGAGAGTACCCAGCACTCGGCTGCTTCGGAGCAACCAGCAGCAGCAGCAGCAGCCGGACGAAACAATCAAGACGGGAGGAGGTGGTCCCGCATCGGAGGTCCCAGTTGTGAAACCAGCTGGTACATGCTATGGTCCCAGGGCAAGGAGCTCGGACTACAAAGGAGTGACATTCTGCAAGCGAAAGGGTAGGTGGGAGTCGTATATTTGGGTTGATGCAAAGCAAGTGTATCTAGGTGGATTCACCACAGCCGATGCAGCTGCCAGAGTTTACGACAGGGCGGTGCTGAAATTTCGAGGCCCTACAGCGAAGGTCAATTTCACAGCTTCAGACTATGATGCTGATATGCAAAAGGTTGCACATCTGACCAAGGAAGAGTTCGTTCGTAGCTTGCGAAGACAAAGGAGATGTTTCTCATGCGGCAGGTCTCAGTATAGAGGAGTCAAGCTTCATAAGTGCAGCCACGGGGAGGCGAGGATGAGACGAGTCCTCATAAAAAAGTACATATACGGTGGGCTCTTTGAGGACGAAGAGGATGCGGCCAGAGCCTACGACAGAGCTCTGGTGAGATCGAGCGGGAAGGCCGCCATGACCAATTTTGACTTTACCCAGTATCAAGGAGACGTCGACTTCCACAAAGCTGCGGCAATGGCGGCCAGAGATGCTGGTGGCAAGTCCTCGGATAACGGGGCGCGCTCTGGAGCAGGAGCGGCATCAGGAAGTGGAAAGCGGGGAGCTTTGATCCACAACAATTCTCCTAACAAAAAAATAAAAAGTGATACTGCCTCAAAGACGGAAGCAAGCATCCCTCCTCCTCCTCCTACTCGTACTCCTCCTCTCTGTCATCCTCCTCCTCCTGGCCATGACAGAAGGCTGTCGGGGTCAGTTATGGTCGCGGCACAGGATCGGGACATCTCAATCTCTTCCTCCGTGGGAGGAGAACATTGTCGGACTCTGACAATAGAGAGGAGGAAACCGACAAGATCAGTTTGGACAAAAACTGAAACCGATCGTCCGATGGTGGATAAGATCGATTCCGTGAGGACGACTGAAGAAATTGGACATGGAACAAGTTTTGCAACCGGCGACGGAACCATAGGTGCAGTCAGCGCTGCAACTGAGGCTGGGCCAGGAACTGACAATGGACCTGGAATGAGCATTGGAACCGGAATCGTTGCCAGAACTGAACCAGCGGTTGGAACTCGTGTAACTCGGAGAGTACCCAGCACTCGGCTGCCTCAGAGCAACCAGCAGCAGCAGCCGGAAGAAACAATCAAGACGGAAGGAGGTGATCCCGCATCTGAGCCCGCGGTCTCAGCTGTTAAATCAGATGGTACACGGTATGGTCCCAAGTCAAGGAGCTCGAACTACAGAGGAGTGGCAATCTGCAGGCGAACTGGTGGATGGACGTCGTGTATTTCGGATGGTGGAAAGCAAGTGTATCTAGGTGGATTCACCACAGCCGATGCAGCTGCCAGAGCTTACGACAGGGCGGTGCTGAAATTTCGAGGCCCCGCAGCGGAGCTCAATTTCACGGCCTCGGACTATGATGCTGATCTACAAAAGGTTGCGCATCTGACCAAGGAAGAGTACATTGATAGCTTGCGAAGACAAAGGAGATGTTTCTCACGTGGCAGATCTCGGTACAGAGGAGTCACGCTTCATACAGGCGGCCGCTGGGAGGCGAGGATGAGGCGGAAAAAATTAATCTACCTTGGGCTCTTCACTGAGGAAGAGGATGCGGCCAGAGCCTACGACAGAGCTGTGGTGAGATCAAACGGGAAGGACTCCGTGACCAATTTTGACCTTAGCCAGTATCAAGAAGAACTCGACTTCCACAAAGCTGCGACTATGGCGGCCAGAGTTGCTGGTGGCAATTCCTTGGATAACGTGGCGCGCTCTGGAGAAGGAGCAGCATCAGGGCGTGGAAAGCGCCAAGCTTTGATTCACACCAATTCTCCTAATAAAAAAGAAAAATTAGATACTACGTCAAAGACGGAAGCAAGCATTCATCCTCCTCCTCCTCCTCCTCCTACTCCTCGTACTCCTTCCTGTAATCCTACTCCTCGTACTCCTTCCTGTAATCCTACTCCTCTCTCTCGTCCTCCTCTTCCTCCTCCTCCTCCTGGCCATGACAGGACGATTGCGGCACAGTTCCGGGATCGGGACATCTCAATCTCTTCCTCCGTGGAAGGAGAGAAAGCAACAAGATCAGTTTGGATGACGAGAAAAACTGATTATCAGATGATGGATAAGATGGATTTGGTGAGGGTGAGTGAAGAAAACGACCAAAATGTCCCTCAATTGGACGAAGCTTTGGACTCATTTGCCCCTGGAGGAGAATCTGGAAGTGATCTATTACTAGCATCCGCCGCTGGCGAAGGTCGGAGGAGGTTGCCCTCACCGGAAAAAGTCCCGTTGGAGAGGTGGGAGGAGATTATGAGGCAGCCCCTATTCGGCAACAGGTGGATTACAAATAGTCAGGGGCAGGTAATGTGCAGCTCAGCCTCCCCCTGGAAAGCCTGGGTAAAGCGGGGGGTCGTGAGGATAGCGGACTTATGGGACACGGACAGGAGGGATTGGAAAACTGCTGGCCAGCTTCGCAGTACCCTGGCATATTGCCACCATGCAGAGAGGGGGCTGGAGGAGATTATTGACGCAACCCCGCTCAGTTGGTATAGTGTGCTGAAAAAGGGCCCGGCGGTTAACGAAGGGGACTGGATTAAGATAAGGGGCGAGGTAGGAAGGGTGGGGTGGTGTGACAAGAAAAGAGGGCGCCCTCATAGAAGTTTATACACTAGGAGGGGGGGGGCGCCTCCATTGTAGACCTGGCCCTTTGGAATGGACTCTTAAGAAGGTGACCCACAGGTTCAGGGGGCTGGGGCAAGTGGAGGAGCTGCGGGCGTTCCAACCATACTGATCGATCACAGACCTCCCCCTCGACCCTGCAACGTGGCAGTGGGCCTCACCTGGCCCACCACCGGGAAAGCACAGGGGCACGGGCAGAGGGCGGTCACTGCCACCTAAGGGGTGAGGTAGGGAGGGTCGGTTGGTGCGACAAGAAAAGAGGGCGCCCTCATAGAAGTTTATAAACTAGGAGAGGGGGGGGGGTGCCTCCATTATAGGCCTGGCCCTTTGGAATGGACTCTTAAGAAGGCGACCCACAGGTTCAGGGTGCTGGGGCAAGTGGAGGAGCGGCGGGCGTTCCAACCGTACTGATCGATAGCAGACCTCCCCCTCGACCCTGCAACATGGCAGTGGGCCTCACCTGCCCAACCACATGGAAAGCACAGGGGCACCGGAAGAGGGCGGTCGCTGCTGCCTCTGAACGTCAAATTATCCTACAGAATGCTTAGAGTCAAAAGAAACTTGAGGGAGGTGGCGACAGAACGGTGGGCGAGGCATCCAAACCTGGACTTCGCCTCCCTCAAACCAATCAGGTGGTTCCAAGATAACAAGAAGAATCTCCCAGTGAACCAAAAATAGGCCATGCCAAAGTAACTTCTTCGCAATGGCAAATTGCACATAGTGCTTTCCGACCACCAGTTGATTGATCATACGACGCTGGAACAAAAAGGCGTCGTAACCCCTTGTTGTGATCGCTGTCTGTGCATGTATCCGTCATGGAGAATTGGAGAAACAATCAAACGCATTTTTTCTGCAATGTCCCATGGCAGTCTTCACGTGGAGGTCGTGGGACTGGATTTGGAGAAAGATGACGGGGAGGTGCTGTTGGCCATGGGAATGGAGAGCCATCCTGGGGGGCTATTGGCGGAAAACCAAAGAGGACGCATTCATAGGTAACATGTTCAGGGTGGCCAGGGGGGCGGTACTGTGAGCTTTATGGTGGTGCAGATGTATTCTCGCTTTGGAGAAAGATGGCGGGGGGGTGCTGTTGGCCATGGGAATGGAGAACCATCCTTGGGGGCTATAGGCCGAAAAGCCAAGAGGACACTTTTGTAGGTAACATGTTCAGGGTGGCCAGGAGGGCGGTACTGTGGGCTTTGTGGTGGCGCAGATGTATTCTGGCTTTGGAGAAAGATGGCGCGGGGGTGGTGTTGGCCATGGGAATGGAGAGCCATCCTGGGGGGCTATAGGCCAAAAAGTCAAGAGGACACTTTCTTAGGTAACGTGTTCAGGGTGGCCGGGAGGGCGGTACTGTGGACTTTACGGTGGTGCAGATGTATTCTGGCTTGGGAGGATGTCCGGATGGAAGGGGAGGAAGTGAAAGAGCAGATCAAGCAGCAGGTTATGTTCGGGATCCTGTCCAAATGGACGACTGTTAAGGAGAATCTGGACAGACTGCACGAAGAGGGGCAGACATCAGAAGGGAGGTAGTAAACTTCTGTTCGGAATGGTTGGGGGGAGACGCTGAGGGATGGATGGCTAAGGGAGTGGTCGGGTGACTGGGGAGACGGGGTGGGCGGGAGAAATCAAAGGGCGTGTTGCATGGCATTCGAGGATCGGACCAGCATCGAGCCGGTCTATCCCCTAAGACCACCAGAGGATTTTCCTTACCCCTTTCCTCTACAGGACAATACCATCATGGAAATGTCATGGTACGGACGGCGAAGTTTCCCCGCCACCGAGGAAAGAGCGAAAGGAAGCACCTTTGACAATGCTGTGGGACGGTTGGATCTGGGAGACGGGATGCCCCCCTGCCCCCCTCGGTCCGTGCCCCGGAGTGCTCCCTAATTGGTGTGTTATCTAAGTGAAGTCTCAGTCAGAGTCTACCTGCTAGGAATTACAGCTTAGATCAGGCGGCCTACACTGGCTGAAGAAGCAGGACTTGCTCATCTTCTGCAGTTGCTCAATGTTTGGGACAATGTATTTTTTTATCAGGGACGCTGGACCCATTTTCCAGCAGATGCTGTGCTCATAACAATAGACAGGAGCCATGCCCGGACTGCTAGAGGCGCCTGCTCTTATCAGCACCTCTAGCACACCCAGCGGATGTTAATGGGGGGCCAGGGGGGGGGAAGTCGCGGGTTCGAGGGCTGTTAGAAACGAACCGGAACCGATGGTCACAGCAATCATCCTGGGGGGCATGGATTTTGAACGCCGACTTCTGCGGCTGCGGGAGGCGAAACATAGGCTGATCAGACGAACGAGGAGTGGAAACTGATGCAGATCCAGACAGCCCAAGACGTAGACCACTTGCAGTTGCATCGTAATCACATGTGTTGAGGGGAAACAGATAGAGAGCCCGGCAGACAGGACATGGCACAGATCCCGTGGACCAATCACCACTTGGATAAGCTTAGTAATGATTATTATCAGAGTCTGGATAAGTTTGAGCTGTTGGCACAATCCTGCCGCGTGGAGGGACTCCACGTGGCAGCCATGTTGATGAACCGACACTGGTCTGTCACGACAGGCCGTCTCAATCTCCTCGCTTGCACCTCCTCCTCCTCCTCCTCCTCCTCCTCCTACTCCTTTTCCCTCTCCCTCCCCTTTCCCATCTCTTCATGCTCCTTCCTTCCTTCTTCTTCCCTCCACAATCAACGACTCTTATCTAGAACGGCTATCATCATGATGACGAAAAAATAAAACAATATGATGACGATGACCAGAAGGCTGCGCATCATGCCACGTGCCACATTATCCTTGGTCCAACTTATGTTGGCACGTGGACGTGAAGGCTTCAAGGCTCGTCCCTGCCGACGTTCATCCTCATCATAATCATCATCAGAATTACTGTAATTAATAATTATCATCATCATAATCATCACAATTATCATAATCATCGTCGTCATCATCATCATCCTCGTCATCCTCGTCATCCTCATCATCATCCTCATCATCATCCTCATCATCATCATCATCATCATCATGATTATTATGTGCAGTGGCAGCAGTAGCAGCAGATGGATCAAGCTGTAAGTCATGAATTGGATCCGGTTTCTGGTTTCGGTCGAACGTCTGGTCCAGGTTCAGGTTGTAAAGGGGGCCCAATATCAACAAACATGATCGTAAGGGACTTGATCTCTGGTTCGGGTTCAGGTGCTGCACTTGGTCCAAGCCTGCCTCCTGGTTCAGTTCTTGGCTCTGCTGCTGTTGCTCGTGGTCCGGACTGTGACTAGGGACGTATGTCCGGTTCGGGCACTGGTTCGGTTCAGGTGCTGTGCTTGGTTCAGTCGCGCATCCTTTTTCAATTCCGGGTTCTGCTGCTGTCCCTGGTCCAGATTGTGACTTGGGATTCGTATCTGTTTCTGGTGCAAGGGTCGGGTTCAGGTGCTGCACCTGGTTCATGTGCACGTCCTGGTTCAGTCGGTGGCTCTGCTGCTGCTGTGTTCCTGGTTCGAACTGTAACTGTAACTTTGGTTCAGGTGCACGTGCTGGTTCAAATTTTGCAGTTATGATATTTTGTCCTCCTTGGTCTTTTTTTGGACTGTTTTTTTGTCCTTTGATTTTCATATTCTGAGGACCACTTAGGTGCAAGGAATATGAGCGAGAGCGAATCGCAGAAACCGAATGGCAACATCACATTGAAAACCAGATAGGCGCGTGCCAGACAGAAAGCAGTATGCTCCAAGATACACGCCAGAGTAAGAGCAAAGCAATGAACTCAAATGTCAATGTCAGCCCCGAACTTGCCGGCATCAACAATGCATCCAATGTGACAGTCGCGTTTCTTATGTGACGCCCAGCGCCCAAACTACGATCATACGGCACCTATACTAGCCTACCGACTCTGATGATGCAACTAGTAAACAATTCGACAGCGGCTCGACGTACATGAAGATGACGCCCATGCAGACCTCCACACACACCAGGCCAGGTACGTGACTCTCCTCGCTCTCTCTCTCTCATCCCCTCCATCTCCCACAGGCCGGCTGTCCCTCGCAGAAGACCACCATCACCTTTCCAGCCACCATGCATGTACGGCCCGGCTATGGCCGTGGTGCTGCTGGGCCGTGTACGTGCTGCGCTGCCTGAAAAGCTCCTCCTTCCAGCGCCCGTGCGCTCAGTCCTTATCTGACCAGCACCCGCCCTGATCGACCTCTGGTAGTGGCAGGGCTCACGCAGCTTCTGCCAGCCGGAATGCTCTGCTTGGCCGCAAGCACTTTCCTTTATGGAAAATGCTGCGTGGGCGGCTCCTGGCTGGACGTGGCCGGTACCCAGTAGCTACGCGTCCAGACCCAGGATCTGCGGCGAGGGCCTCTCAGTTGCCATCGCTCACGTGCGATGTGGGCCTTGCTGATTGCTGCGCACTCATTGGCCGAGAGGCCATGAGTGACACGGCAGCCAGGGAGGGCCTAGCCACCCAGTTGAGGGCCCGCTCACACAGCTCAACGGGCTGCAGACCCTGAACTTGCCCGCCAGGCTCCAGGCTACTGGTTCCCTCAGCCCACCAGGCCCTCTTGAATATTGTGAGGGTGCGAGCGTGGGTCCTTTTCTTCACCATCAGCGGCAGTCTCCAGTCTTGCTGCAAACTCCTCCCACTCCTTCTCTGACTCGTACGGCATTTCGGTATGGAATCCGAATTTCGCCACCCAGTCCTCATCATCTGGCTGAATGATCCTCAACTGCCCGGCCTGGCTACTCTCTGCTCCATCAGGCCTTACTCCTCTTCTTCTCCCCAAGTTTTTGTCTTCTTCCTCTTCTTCTTCTTCTTCTTCTTCTTCGTCTATAGCCTTTACTTCCTCTTCCATCTTCTTCCTCAGCTCCTCTCCAATCGTTTCATCTCCTCCTCTTTCTTTCTCTTTTCTTCTTCCATCCTCTTCATTAGCTCCTCCGCCTTCTTCTTTTTCTCCTCCTTCTCCCTGCTCTTCTCTTCCAGCCTTTTGACGATCTCGGCGTGCTGTTCAGCGGTATATAAGGCTGGGTGGACGCCCCGGATCGACTCATGACGTGCATGCCAAAGGTTCGGGCGAACCCCAGGGGGAAAAGGAAATGAATCAGCGGCCCCCATATCATGGACATGGCCAAGAAGGAGAACATCGGGTAGTCATCCATGATGACGGATTGGCACAGGTAAGTTGACTCCGCCTCCTCACCACTTAGACTTACACCTCAATACTTAACAGTCTGCGCCACTTGCTCCAACCTCAACCTAAATCAGGGTCTGCCAGTCTAATTCCCTTCCCGCCTCTGTCACTACAGCTCTCCTAACAGCTGGTGGGAAACCAGCAT
This sequence comes from Chara braunii, assembly GCA_003427395.1. Classification (NCBI taxonomy): domain Eukaryota; kingdom Viridiplantae; phylum Streptophyta; class Charophyceae; order Charales; family Characeae; genus Chara; species Chara braunii. Next base: position 402,684 of record BFEA01000669.1, on the reverse strand, counting down.
TTTAAGGTCAGCCAGCACAGACCTCAGGAATTCTTTATCGACGCAAACAGGACGCCGTGCCCACCATTCTGAAGGATTGCTCTCAACACTTCGACAGATTCCGCGCTGTGTGACACAGGGTTCGAGTATAACTACCACCAGATGGGCTGCCAGCCGGTCATTGCCGGTCCTTGGGGGATCTTCCTGGCTTTCCTTCCCTGGTGGACCTTACGTCTCACCCCTACTTTGCCTGCGCGCTAGCCAGCTATCGAGTCTCTACTGACCTCTAGAACTCCTCACTGCGTCTTGTCAGCTTTCAGTCGCACGCCGGTCAGTACCCGTCTTAGGTCTAGACAGGTGGTTGTGCGAGCGCCTGCCGCTCTTGCCCGTGCTTCTTACATTGCCTAAAGATACATCCAGCTGGCGAGTTCCTACCCGTTTTCCAGCAGGTGATGCTCCCCACTAATAGATGGAGCCTCTCCCCAGGTGTTAGTGGTGTCTGCTCTTACCAGCAGCACTAACAC